>JADANK010000630.1:0-24527 GCA_021292215.1 Lophura nycthemera
GTTTGTCCGGGCCCCCCCGGGGGGGTCCTCGGCCGGGCCCCGCCTTTCCACCTGTTCCTCCGCCCCCTCCAAACCCCGGGCCCGCCTCCGCGCCGCCCGTCCTCCTCCCGTTGTCCGCCTCCCCTCCCCCACCCCCTCCTCCCCCCCGTCCCCCTCTTTCCCCATTCCCTTTCTTCCCCGCCGTCCCCCCCTGCCCTGTCCCTCCGTCTTCCGTCCTCCGCCGTCCGTCCGTCCGTCTGCTTCCGGGGGTTGTCCCCTTTGTCCTCCGGTTCCGAAGGCTCGTGTCCTCTGCCGCTTCCGTCCCCAATGGCTGCGTTTCCGTCCGGCCTGCTGTCCTCCGTCCCAAAGGCTGTGTCCGGCCTGTCCGCCCCTCCTCATGGCTCGGTCCTCTTTTGCCCTCACGGCTGCGTGTCTGTCCTTCTGTCCGTCTGTCCTAATGGCTGCGGGTCTGTCCGCCTGTCCGTCCTAATGGCTGCGTGTCCGTCTGTCCGTCCATCTGTCTGCTCTAATGGCTGCGTGTCCGTCTGTCTGTCTGTCCCAAGGCTGCGTGTCTGTCTGTCGTCCTCTGTCCCCTTTCGGGCGTGCCTGTCTGTCTTTCCGTTTGTCCTAATGGCTGCCTGTCCGTCTGTCCGTCCATCTGTCCTCGTGGCCGTGTCTCCCCCATAGCTGCGTGTCCGTCCGTCCACATGGCTGTCCGTCTGTCCGTCCCCGTAGCTCTCTGTCCCCACAGCAGTGTGTCCCCGCGTCCCCCTCTGCCCCCGGCTGTCCTGTGGCCGTTCCCCCCTGCTGGTGTCCGTCGCCCCCCCGTCTGTCCCGCGTCCCCTCCGCCCCCCATCCGATCCCCTCCCCTTGTGTCCCCAGGCTGTCCTTTCCCCGTTTCCCCCGCGCCCCCCCAGTGCCCCTACTGCCCATTACCCTGCCCCATTTGCCCATGTCTGCCCCATTCCCCAGCTGCCCCAGCCCGCCCCATACGGCCCCATAGCTGCCCCATATCTGCCCTATAGTCCCCCTCCCTGCCCCATATCCCTGCCCCATTCTCCTGCCCCATTCGCCCCATACTCGGGCCCCACAACCCTGGCGGGCCCCATTTTCCTGGCCCCATACCCTGCCCCAAACGCCCCCATACCTTGCCCCAAAGCGCCCCCCCTGCCCCCCCATCCCCCCCATCCCCTGCCCCAACCCCAGCGCCCCATGCTGCCCCAATCCCCAGCTGCCCCAACTCGTGCCCTTCCCCCATAGCTGCCCAAGCTGCCCCCCCCCTGCCCCATAGCTGCCCCCAACCGCCCCCCCCAACCCCCCAACCCCCCCATCCCTGCCCCATATCTCTGGCCCCATATTCCCTGCCCCCATATCTGCCCCCATATTCTTGCCCCAATCTCCCCAAGCTGCCCCACATCCCTGCCCCATATCTGCCCCATTTCGTTGCCCCAAGCTCCCCATATCTCGCTGCCCATATCTTGGCCCCTTCTCCCCATTTCTGTGCCCCACATCTGCCCCACAGCTGCCCCACATCCCCGCCCATCGCTGCGGTCGCCGCCGCCCGTTGGAAATCCCTGGCAATGTGATTTTGGGCCAGCGGGTAAAAAATCGCATCGCCAGGAACCCCGGCGGGCGGCAGCAGGGCCAGCATCCGCGTCGCCTTCATCGCCTCCATACACGTCCCCCAAATCCCCTTCATACCCCAACCTCAATCCCCTTCATCATCGCATTATCCCCTCCACCCAAGCCTCCATCTACGGAACCTCCATCATCATCTCGCACCCATCAAACCCCATCCCCTTACACCTCCTTTTCATATGCACCCCCAACCCCCCCATCACCTCCATTACCTTCATCATCGTCACCTTCATCACCTCCATCACCTTCATCCCTTCACACATCGCCTTATCACCCACACCTTCAGCACATCCCTCCATCACCTCACCCTTCATACATCACCCCACCGTCACCTTCCGCAAACCCACACATCGTCACACCACCTTAAGCCAAACCCAACACACCATTAAATAAACGTCATTTAAAAAGAGGCCACCCACATCCTACCCCCTCCCATCGCCACCTTCATCGCCATCCCGCCCGTCGTTCATGCCCTCACGCCCCACACCGTGCCCACCCCCTCCATATATGCCCCTGCGGGACGAAGGAGGGCAGGCCCGGGGGCCCCCCCGCCCCCTTCCCCCAAACCTGAGCCCCCCCCACGCCCCCCCCCGGGCCCCACGGGCCCCCAAACCCCAACCCCCCCCAACATTCCCCCCCCGGCCCAACACCCCCCCCAAACCCCCAAAAACCCCCCGGCCCCCCCACCCCCAAAGGCCCCCGGCCCCCAAACCCCCCGGCCCCCAGTCCCCCCCTGCCCCATTCCCCATCCCCCCCCCCCCACTGCCCCCCATCCTTCCCCATACCCCCCCATGATCCCCCCCATCCCCCCCCAAATCCCCCCCTAGCCCACCCCACTGACCCCCAATTCTGCCCAATCCCCCCATCTGCGCCCAAACCCCCCCCATAACCCCCATCCCCCCCCATAGCCCCCATCACCCATGACCCCCATGATCCCCCCCATCCCCATCTCCCCCCCAAATCCCCCCCATAACCCCCACGACCCCCCCCATATCTGCCCCCCATCACCCATCTCCCCCCCATATCCCCCCAAAAACCCCCCATCAACCCCCTCCATGACCCCCCCATCTGCTCCCCATCCCCATGCCCCATCTGCTCCCCATACCCCCCCATAACCCCCCATAACCCTTCCCATCTCCCCCCCATGACCCCCATCTCAGCTCCCCCATACCCCCCATCTACCCCCATATCTCCCCCAAATCCTCCCCTCCCACACCGCCCCCATAACCCCCCCCCATAACCCCTCCATGCCCCCCCCATCCCCATCTGCCCCCCATCTCTCCCATACCGCCCCCCATAACCCCCCCATAAACCCCCCATAAACCCCCCCACTCCCCCCCATCTGGCCCCCAATCCCCTCCATTACCCCCCCTGACCCCCCCCTCCATCTCCCCATCTCCCCCATCCCCCCCCCATGACCCCCCACTCCCCCCACCCATCTCCCCCCATAACCCCCCCCAATCCCCCCCCCCTTCCTGCTGCCGAAGGCCCAGAGCAGCACCGACCCGAGGTCGGTTCCGATGGTTCCGATGGTTCCGATGGTCCCGGCGGCACCGCGGTGCCCAGTGGGGCTGAGTGCCGGGGTGGGTGGTGCCGGGGGGGGGGGGGCGGTGCCGGTCCAACCGGTCCTCATTGCCCCCCCCCCCCCCCCCCCCCCCCAAAATCCCTGAGGGCACCGCACCCCAAAACGGCGCCCGGTGACCCGAAATGTGCCGGGGGAGGGGCTGCCGGTACCGCGGGACCTGGGGCGGTTCTGGTGGTACCAGGGCAGTTCTGGTGCTACCGAGGTGGTTCTGGTGGCACTGGGGGTGGTTCTGGTGGTAGCGGGGGGGTTCTGGTGGTAGCGGGGGGGTTCTGGTGGTGCTGGTGGGGGTTCTGGTGGTGCTGGTGGTGAACCAGTGGTGGTGGTACCAGTGGCGGTTCTGGTGGTACCAGCGGTACCGGTGGTGGTGGGGCCAAGGATGGTTCTGGTGGTGCTGGTGGTTCTGGTGGTACCGGTGAGTGGTTCTGGTGGGGCCAAGGGTGGTTCTGGTGGTGCTGGTGGTACCATGGTGGTACCGGTGGTGGTTCTGGTGGGGCCAAGGGTTGTTAGGGTGGTTCTGGTGGTGGTTCTGGTGGTACCAAGGGTGGTTCTGGTGGTGCTGGTGGTACCGGCAGTGGTTCTGGTGGCACCCGTGGTGGTTCTGCTGGTACCAACGGTGGTTCTGGTGGCGGTTGTTGGTATCGGTGTTGGTGCCGGTACCGGTGGTGGTTCTGCTGTTGGTACCGGTGCTGGTGCCAATGTTGGTTCCGGTGGTGCCGGTACCGCAGCGTTGGTTCCGGTGGTGGTGCCGGTTCTGGTGTCGGTTCTGTCGGTGTCGGTACCAGCGTCTCCATTGTGGTGCCGATGTGGGTCCTGGTGTCGGTATCAGTACCGGTGTCGGTTCCGGTACCGCTGTCAGCACCGCTGTTTGTTGGGCTGTCGGTACCGCTGTCGGTTGGGCTGTTGGTACCAATGTCGGTTCTGCTGTCTGGCGTCGGTACCGGTGTCGGTTGGGCTGTCGGCGTCGGTCCCGGTGTCGGTTCTGCTGTTGGTCCCGGTGCCGGTTGGGGGCTTGGTGGCGGCGCTGCTGGTGGAACCACCGCGGGTCCTGGCGTCGGTACCGGTGCCGGTCCCGGTTCGGTTCCGGTTCTTTGTGCCCACGCAGGCAGCGCCGCCAGCCGGAGGGAAGGGATGAATCACGGCACGGCGGCACCGCGCCAGGACGGAGCCGGGACCAACGGAACCCACCCAGAACCGGCACCAGCACCGGCGGAACCGGCCCACAACCGACCCGAAAGCGGCGCCGGGACCATCAGAACCGGCACCGGGAGCCACGGAACCGAGCCCAAAACAGCAACGGGAGCACCGGAACTGCGCCGGTAGCACCAGAACCGAGCCCAAAACGGCACCGGGTCCAACAGAACCGCCAGAACCGCCCAGAACCGCTGGGAGCCCATCGGAACCGCCGGCACCAAAGGCGTCACCGGGGCGGAGCCGCCACAGAACCCAGCAGAACCCAACAGAACCCAATGGAACCCAACGGAACCACCACAGAACCACCACAGAACCCAACAGAACCCCCCTGGAACCACTCAGAACCACTCGGAACCACTCGGAACCCCCCCGGAACCATTCGGAACCACTCGGAACCCCCTCAGAACCCCCCCAGAACCACTCGGAACCACTCGGAACTCCTTCAGAACCCCCCCGGAACCACTCGGAACCATTCGGACCCCCTCGGAACCCCCTCAGAACCCCCCTCGAATCACTCGGAACCACTCGGAGTCGTCCGGAACCACCCGGATCCCATCGGAACCCCCCCCGGATCCGCTCAGAACCCCCTCGGAACCATTCGGAACTGCCCGGAAGCTCCTCAGAACCGTTCGGAACCCCCCCGGAACCATTCAGAACCACTCGGAACACGTCGGAACCCCCCGGAACCACTCGGAGTCCCCCGAAACAGCCCGGAACCCCTCGGAACCCTCGGAACCCCGTCGGAACCGCTCGGAACCGTTCGGAGTCCGTCGGAACCGCTCGGAACCCGCTCGGAACCATTCGGAACCCCCCGGAACCCCTCGGAACCCACTCGGAGTCCCCCGAAACCATTCGGATCCCCCCGGAACCCACTCGGAGCCCCTCGGAACCATTCGGAGCCCCCCGGAACGACTCGAAACCCCTTCGGAACCGTTCGGAACCGCTCGGAACCGCTCGGACCCGGCCGGAAGCGGCTCCCCCCCCCCGCCCCGTACCGCACAGCGGATCCCGGCCGCCCCGCAGCGCCGCAGTTTTGGATCCCGGAGCCGCGGGCGGCTTTAAGGGCTGCGCCCCGCCCAAGGGAGGCGCCGCCGAGCCGAGCGCAGCCGAAAACAGCCGAGCGCAGCCGAAAGCTTCGGGTCCGGGCGGGGTGGAGGGGGGGGGGAGTGGGGGGGTGGTCACGTGGTGGGGGGACGCCGCGCCCCGTGGGGGAGCGATGTGAGCCGGAGGGAAACGGGGCGACCCACAGATGGACGCTGGGCCCCATAGGGGAGCGATGTGACCCATAGATGGAGGCTGAGCCCTATAGAGAGCTGGGCCCCATAGGGCAGTGATGTGCCCCATAGAGATCTGGGCCCCATAGGGGAGCGATGTGACCCACAGATGGAGGCTGGGCCCCATAGGGGAGCACTGAGCCCCATAGAGATCTGAGCCCCATAGGGCAGTGATGTGCCCCATAGGGAAGCAATGTGACCCATAGATGGAGGGCTGGGCCCCATAGAGATCTGGGCCCCATAGGGGAGCGCTGTGCCCTATAGAGCAGTGATGTGCCCCATAGATGAGGGCTGAGCCCCATAGAGGAGCACTGAGCCCCATAGGGGAGGGCTGAGCCCCATAGAGAAGTGATGTGCCCCATAGATGGAGGGCTGAGCCCCATAGGGGAGTGATGTGCCCTATAGGGGAGCGCTGTGCCCCGGAGGGCAGCGATGTGCCCTATAGAGATCTGAGCCCCATAGGGGAGGGCTGTGCCCCATAGGGCAGTGATGTGCCCCATAGATGGAGGGCTGAGCCCCACAGAGGAGCACTGAGCCCCATAGTTGAGCACTGAGACCCAGAGAGGAGATCTGACCCTATAGAGGAGATCTGAGCCCCATAGTTGAGCACTGTGCCCCATAGATGAGCACTGAGCCCCATGGAGGAGATCTGACCCCATAGATGAGCGCTGTGCCCCACAGAGGAGCGCTGAGCCCCATAGAGACCTGAGCCCCATAGAGGAGATCTGTGCCCCATAGATGAGCACTGAGCCCCACAGATGAGTGCTGTGCCCCACAGAGGAGCGCTGTGCCCCATGGAGGAGCGCTGTGCCCCACAGAGGAGATCTGACCCTATAGAGGAGATCTGTGCCCCACAGATGAGCACTGAGCCCCATAGATGAGTGCTGTGCCCCATAGCTGAGCACTCTGCCCCACAGAGGAGTGCGGTGCCCCATAGCTGAGCACTCTGCCCCATAGATGCGCTCTGTGCCCCATAGATGCGCGCTGTGCCCCACAGATGAGTGCTGAGCCCCACAGAGGAGCGCGGTGCCCCATAGCTGAGCACTCTGCCCCATAGATGCGCTCTGTGCCCCATAGATGCGCGCTGTGCCCCACAGATGAGTACTGAGCCCCACAGAGGAGCGCGGAGCCCCACAGATGAGTGCTTTGCCCCATAGCTGAGCACTCTGCCCCACGGAGTAGCGCGGTGCCCCATAGCTGAGCACTCTGCCCCATAGATGAGCGCTGTGCCCCACAGATGAGCACTGAGCCCCACAGATGAGCGCTGAGCCCCATAGAGGAGCGCTGAGCCCCACGGAGGAGCGCTGAGCCCCACGGAGGAGCGCTGTGCCCCACGGAGGAGCGCTGTGCCCCATAGATGAGCACTGACCCCATAGAGGAGATCTGAGCCCCACAGATGCGCGCTGAGCCCCACAGAGGAGCGCGGTGCCCCACGGAGGAGCCGGGGAAGCCCGGGGAGCCCCGCTCGGCTCTGACGTCACGCCGGGATCTCCATGGCGATGCCGCACACAGACTTCAAACAGCGGGAAGCGGGCCCGCACCGCAGCGACGCGGGGCGGGGGTGGGGGGGGGGATGTGGGACGTGGGGGGGGCAGGGAGATGGGGGGGCATGGGGAGGTGGGGGGCATTGGGGGCATATGGGGGGATTTGGGGATGGGGGGTGGGGGCGTCATGGGGGGAGCAGGGAGATGGGGGGGTCATGGGGGGGGATGGGGGCATGGAGGGATTTGGGGATGGGGGTGGGGGGATGTGGGGAGGTAGGGGGATGTGGGGGGGTGGGGGGATGTGGGGGGGATATGGGGATGGGGGGCAGGGAAATGGGGGTGGTGGGAGGGATGTAGGGGGGTGGGGGGACGTGGGGGGGGTGTGGGGGGGGAGGGGGGATGTGGGGAGGGGGGGCAGGGGGATGCGGGGGTCATGGGGGGATGTGGGGCTGGGGGGCGATTTGGGGATGGGGGGGTGGGGGGCTGGGGGCTGGGCTGGGCTGGGGGGGTAGGGGGGATGGGGGGCACATGGAGGCATTTGGGGATGGGGGGAAAATGGGGGGATTTGGGGATGGGGGATGGGGGAGGGCGGGGGGGGGGATGGGGAGGGATTTGGGGATGGGGGTGGGGGATGGTGTGGGTCAGACGGGGGGCTGGGGGGGGTGGGGGGGTGGGTTGGGTGTTGGGGGGGTGTGGGGCTGGGGGGGGGGGGCGATTTGGGGGTGGGGGGGTGGGGGGGGGGGGTGGGGGAGTAGGGGGGATGGGGTCATGGGAGGCTTTTGGAGGGTGGGGGGGTGGGGGGATGTGGGGGTGGATGTGGGTCTGTGGCGTGGGGGTGGGGCGGGGTGGGGCGTTGGGGGTCCTATGGGGATTGTGGGCTGGTGGTGGAATTATGGGGGGGTGGGGGCGGGATGTGGGGATCTGTGGGTCCGGCTGTCGTCCCTGTGGGGCCCAGTGGGGCTGTGTGGGGCTGAGCAGCGGCCCTATGGGGTCCCTATGGGGTGCTGTGGGTCCCTATGGGGCTGAGCAGCACCTCTATGGGGCACTGTGGGGCAGAGCAGCGTCCCTATGGGACTTCATGTATCCCTATGGGGCTCTGTGGGTCCCCATGGGGCTCTATATTTCCCTATGGGTCTCTATGGGACCCTATGGGGCTGAGCATTGTCTCTATGGGGTCCCTATGGGTCTCTATGGGACCCTATGGGGCAGAGCAGCGGCCCTATGGGGCTCTATAGGGTCTCTATGGGGCTCAGTGGGGCAGAGCAGTGTCCCTATAGGGCTCAAAGGGTCCCTATGGGGCTCAGTGGGTCCCTATGGGGCTCTATGGGTCCCTATGGGTCTCTATGGGGCGGAGCAGTGGCCCTATAGGGCTCAAAGGGTCCCTATGGGGCTGCAGTGCGTCCCTATGGGGCTCTATGGGGCAGAGCCATGTCCCTATAGGGCTCAGTGGGTCCCTATGGGGCTCTATGGGGCGGAGCAGTGTCCCTATGGGTCCCTATGGGTCCCTATGGGTCCCTATGGGACTCAGTGTGCCCCTATGGGGCTGAATGAGTCCCCATGGGGCTCTATGGGGTCTCTATGGGGCTCAATGCATCCCTATGGGGCTCAGCGGGTCCCTATGGGTCCCTATGGGGCTGAACGCGTCCCTATGGGTCCCTATGGGGCAGCGCAGTGCCGCACTTTGCACACTTTTACACCACAGCCCCACTTTGCACACTTTCACACCACAGCCCCCCCCCACCTCCCCCCATTTGGGCTCACAGTGGTGCGAGATGCGGGGTGTGCGCGTGTGGGGGGGGGGGGGGGGGGAGGAGGGGGAGGTGCGAGCGTGCAACAGGCGTGCAAACAGCCGCGCGTGCACACGTGTGCGAGGCTTCGCTCTCGAGTCGCGCCACGACTCCCCGCGCGCTCACACTCACCCGCAGCGCTTCGCACGCCCGCCCCGTTTGCACGGGGGGTTTGCACGGGGCGTTTGCACGGGGATTTGCACGGGGCGTTTGCACGCCGGTGCCGAAATGTCCTTTCAGGGTAATGGCAGCGCCGGGCCGGGTTCACACCCACGCGGCAGCGCCGCATTCCTGCCTGCTGAGTCAGCGCGGCGCCTGCAGCGGGGCACCGGGATGCGCGGCTGGGCACGGCGATGCGCGTGCAAGGCGGCCGCGGGTGTGCAAAGCCGCACGGGCCGCGTGGGCACGGGCGTGCGATGCGGCCGCGGGTGTGCAAATGAGTTCCGGAGTGTGCAAAGCTCCGTGGGTGTGCGACGCTGCCGCGGGTGTGCGGAGTTGCTGCCGAGTGTGCAAAGTGGGTGCTGAGTGTGAAAAGCGCACATGGGTGTGCAATGTGGGCATAGGTGAGCGATGCAACCATAGGTGTGCGAAGCTCCCTGGGTGTGCAAAGCAGTCACGGGTGTGCAAAGTGGCTGGTGAGTGTGCGTAGCAGATGCTGAGCGTGCAATGCGGCCATGGGTGTGCAATGTGGGCATGGGTGTGCAGCACAACCATAGGTGTGCAAAGCTCCGTGGGCGTGCAAAGCAGCCACGGGTGTGCAATGCACTAATGAGCGTGCAAAGTGGCCACGGGTGTGCCAAGCTCTGTGGGTGTGCAAAGCGGCCCGGCACGGGGCTGAGTGTGCAAGGCGGCGCTGCACGGCCACCCGCTGCGCTGCTGCAGTCGTGCAAATGCGGTTGTGCACCAAACGTTGGCGCCTCGTGTGTGTGTGTGGGGCAGAGCTGTGGGGCAGCAGTGGGGCAGAT
Organism: Lophura nycthemera; assembly: GCA_021292215.1. NCBI lineage: Eukaryota > Metazoa > Chordata > Aves > Galliformes > Phasianidae > Lophura > Lophura nycthemera. The sequence goes on from JADANK010000630.1 coordinate 9,904, forward strand.
GTGGGGCAGCTATAAGGCAGCAGCCATGGGGCAGAGCTGTGGGGCAGCTATGGGGCAGCTATGGGGCAGAGCTGTGGGGCAGCTATACGGCAGCCATGGGGCAGAGCTGTGGGGCAGCTATAGGGCAGCTGTGGGGCAGCTGTGGGGCAGAGGTGTGGGGCAGCTATAGGGCAGCTGTGGGGCAGCAGTGGGGCAGCTGTGGGGCAGCTGTGGGGCAGCCATGGGGCAGAGCTGTGGGGCAGAAGGACGGATTTCCCTTTCCTCCCAGCCCTGCGCGCTGCTCGGCTCCTTCCTTCCTGCCTCCCCCCATGGGGCCGGGATCTGTGGGGCTGGGATCTGTGGGGCTGGGATCTGTGGGGCCAGGATCTGTGGGGTGGGGATTTGGGGGGACCATGGGCGTTAGGATGAGGCCTAGGGGTGCGGGTGGGATCCATTGGGGTTGGGGTGGCTCGTAGGGCCGTGGGGCAGGAACCCATAGAGCTGTGGGGCTGAGCTCTATGGGGCGGTGGAGCTGTGCCCTATAGCTCTATGGGGTGGTGGTGCCGTCCCCTATAGCGCTATGGGGCTGAGTGCTATGGGGTGGTGGAGCCGTGCCCTCCATTCTATGGGGCTGAGCGCTATGGGGCGGTGCTGCCGTGCCCTATAGCTCTATGGGGCGGTGTTGCCGTGCCCTATAGCGCTATGGGGCGGTGCTGTCATGCCCTATAGCTCTATGGGGCGGTGCTGCTGTGCCCTATAGCGCTGTGGGGCTGAGCGCTATGGGGCAGTGCTGCCGTGCCCTATAGCTCTATGGGGCGGTGCTGCCATGCCCTATAGCGCTATGGGGCTGCGCTCTATGGGGCGGTGCTGCTGTGCCCTATAGCGCTCTGGGGCTGAGCCCTATGGGGCGGTGTTGCCGTGCCCTATAGCTCTATGGGGCGGTGGTGCCGTGCCCTATAGCCCTATGGGGCTGAGCGCTATGGGGCGGTGGAGCCGTGCCCTATAGCGCTATGGGGCAGTGCTGCCGTGCCCTATAGCGCTATGGGGCGGTGGAGCCGTGCCCTATAGCGCTATGGGGCAGTGCTGCCGTGCCCTATAGCGCTATGGGGCTGAGCCCTATGGGGCGGTGCTGCCGTGCCCTATAGCTCTATGGGGCTGAGCTCTATGGGGCAGTGCTGCCGTGCCCTATAGCGCTATGGGGCTGAGCCTTATGGGGTGGTGCTGCTGTGCCCTATAGCGCTATGGGGCGATGGAGCCGTGCCCTATAGCGCTATGGGGCTGCGCTCTATGGGGCGGTGCAGCCGTGCCCTGCGCTCTATGGGGCAGCGCCCCGCAGCCGTTGCCGTGCGACGCTGTTTGTGGTGGTGCCGTTGAGTCACCGCCGTTGAGTCACCGCCGCACCGGGTCTGGCTGTCGCCCACGGCCGCCCCACGGCACAGGGAGCGGCCCCACGCGGCCCCCCCACGGCGCCCCACCGCGCCCCAGAGCGGCGCACGGCGCCCCGCAGCGCCCGTAGGGCTCAGCCCCACCGCTCCGCGGGCTGCACGGCCCCATAGAGCGCAGCCCCATAGCGCTATAGGGCATGGCTCCACCGCCCCATAGAGCGCAGCCCCATAGCGCTATAGGGTACAGCAGCACCGCCCCATAGAGCGCAGCCCCATAGCGCTATAGGGCATGGCTCCACCGCCCCATAGAGCGCAGCCCCATAGGGCTATAGGGCACCGTCACCGCCCCCATACCCCCAAGGGTATGGTTCAGCCCCACCGCCCCATAGAGTTCGGCCCCATAGAGCTATAGGGCACGGCAGCACCATCCCATAGAGCTCAGCCCCATAGGGCTATAGGGCACGGCAGCACCACCCCATAGGGCTCAGCCCCACAGCTCTGTGGGTCCCAGCCCCACGGCCCCATAGAGCTCAGCCCCACAACCCTATTGGTCCCAGCCTCATGGCTCTATGGCTCTCAGCCCCACAGCCCCATAGGGCTCAGCCCCACAACTTTATGGGTCCCAGCCCCACGGCCCCATAGAGCTCAGCCCCATAGCGCTGTAGGGCTCAGCAGCACCACCCCATAGAGCTCAGCCCCACAGCGCTGTAGGGCACAGCAGCACCACCCCATAGAGCTCAGCCCCACAGCTCTGTGGGTCCCAGCCCCATGGCCCCATAGAACTCAGCCCTATAGGGATATAGGGCTCAGCCCCACGGCCCCATAGAGCTCAGCCCCACAGCCCTATAGGGCACAGCAGCACCACCCCATAGAGCTCAGCCCCACAGCGCTGTAGGGCTCAGCGCCCCGCGCACCCACGGCTGCCCCCATGGGGTTCTGCCCCACACGCTGCCCCTCCCCCCCTCCATTGGAGCCCCCCGGCCGCGCCGGCACCGCAGGGGTTAAACGGCGCCTGACACGCCCACCAATCAGAGCCCGCAGCCAATGGGGAGCCGCGCGGCGAGAACCAATGAGCGGGCGGGGTGGGCGGGGTTTGGTGTCCTGAGGTGACCCCGCCGCCCACCCCGCCCGCCGGGAAATGGGCGGGGTTTGTGGGTGGCCACGCCCCCGGGTGGGGCGCAACGGGCGGTGCTACGAGATGGGGGCGGGGCTACGGGATGGGGGCGGAGCCTGGCGCACATGGGCGCCTCCAATGGGCCTCTATGGGGCGCAGTGGGTCCCTATGGGCGCTATGGGGCTCAGTGTGTCCCTATGGGGCGCAATGGGTCCCTATGGGTGCTATGGGGCTGCAGTGCGTCCCTATGGGGTGCAATGGGTCCCTATGGGCGCTATGGGGCTCAGTGTGTCCCTATGGGGCGCAATGGGTCCCTATGGGTGCTATGGGGCTGCAGTGCGTCCCTATGGGGTGCAATGGGTCCCTATGGGCGCTATGGGGCTCAGTGTGACCCTATGGGTGCAGTGGGTCCCTATGGGCGCTATGGGGCTCAGTGTGACCCTATGGGGCGCAATGGGTCCCTATGGGCGCTATGGGGTCGTGTATCCTATGGGGTACAATGGGTCCTAGGGCGCTTGGGGCCGTGTGACCCTATGGGGCTCCGTTGGGTCCCTATGGGCCGCTATGGGGGCTCATTGGACCCTTGGGGGCTCATGGTCCCTGTGGGTCCTGGGTTCCTCTGGGGCGAATGGGCTCATTGGGTCTTATGGGTCTAGGGGGGAATGGTCCCTATGGGGCTCATGGTCCCCTTGGGGTAATGCCCCCTATGGGTCTCTATGGGGTCCCTCTGGGGCTCAATGTGTTCCTATGGGGCTCAATGCGTCCCTATGGGGCTCAATGGGTCCCAATGGGGCTCAGTGGGCCCCTTGGGGCTTGAAATCCCTAGGGGCCCTGTGTCCCTATGGGTCATGCTCCCCATGGGGCTCATGGGGTTTCCCTTGGGGCTATTGGTCCTATGGGGCTCGTCATTCCTATGGGTCTCATGGGTTCCCCTTGGGGCTCTGTGCCCTTGGGGCTCAGTGGTCCCCTATGGGGTTCACTGGGTTCCTATGGGGCTCTATGGGGTCCCTATGGGGCTCAGTGCGTCCCTATGGGGCTCCATGTGTCCCTATGGGTCTCAATGCGTCCCTATGGGTCCATGGTCCCATGGGCTTCATGGGTCCTATGGGGCGCAAGCGCCCTATGGGTTTCCCATGTTCCCCTTGGGGTCAATGCGTCCCTATGGGGTCAGTGTGTCCCTATGGGGTCCCTATGGGTCAATGGCCCTATGGGGGTCTGGTCCCTATGGGTCCCTATGGAGTCGGGTTGGGTCCTTGGGGGTTTCCCTATGGGGTTTTCATGTCCCATGGGGTTCCTATGGGGGTCAAAGCGTTTGGGGTTGGGTCCCTATGGGGTCCCTATGGGGCAATGGTCCCGGGGGTCCCTTGGTCCCATGGGGTCCCATGGGGCTGGGTCCCATGGGGTCCCTATGGGGTCCTGTCCCATGGGGCCCTTGGGGTCAGGTTTGGCCCATGGGGTCCCTATGGGGTCAAAGCTCCCTATGGGGCCATGGGTTCCCCTAGGGGTCCCCAATGGGGTAAGGGTCCCTATGGGGGTCCATTGGGGTCCCTATGGGGCCCCATGGGGCCACGCCCAAAGGGTTGCCAACCCCGAGGGGTTCCTCCCCATCGCCAGGGGCCCAAAAGGGGCAGGGGCTGCCGCCCTTTCCCCTTTTCCCTTGCCCCTTTGCCCCAAAGCTGTCCCTGCCCCTCCCCCCCCCCCCCCCCCAGGGGACCAAAAGGGCTTTTGGCCCTCCCTTGGGCCCAGGTTGCGCCCCTTGGGCCAAAGCGCGCCCTTGCCGCCTTCTGGGCCTTTGGCCTTTTGGCTGGCCCTTTGGCCTTTTGGGCTTTTTTCCCATCCCTTTTTCAATCCTTTTTGGGGCCTCGGTTTTGGGTTTGGTTTTCAACTTGGGGGTTCGTTTTTTTCCGTTTTCCCCTTTCCCCGGGGTTTCCTTTTTCTTTTTCTTCCCCATTTTTTTTGGCCTTTTGGGCCTTTGGCCTTTTTCCTTTTTTTCCTCTCCCTTTATTTCCTTTGGTTTTTCCTTGGGTGTTTTTTTTCCCCCTTTTTCTTTTAGGCCCCCCTTTTTGTTTTTCCCTTGGGCCAAAACCCCTCCCCCCCCTTTTTTTTTGCCCTTTTTTTCCTTTTGCGCTCCCCCCCCCCCCCTTTTTGAATTTTTTTTTTCCATTTGCCTTTTTTAAGCCACTTTTCTTTTTCCCCCCCCCTTGGTTTCCTTGGTTTTTTCCCTTTTTTTTTTCCTTTTTTCCGCCCCTGTTTTTCCTTTTTTTTTTTTTTTCTTTGTTCTTTTTTTTTCCGGTCCCCTTTTTTTCCTTTCTTTTTCTTTTTTTCCTTTTTCCCCTTTTTTCCCTTTTTTTCCTTTTTCCCTTTTTTTTCCCTTTCCCCCTTTTTTTTCCATTTTTTTTCTTTTCTTTCCCCCCTTTTTTTCCTTTTTCCCCCTTTTTTCCCTTTTCCCCCTTTTTCCTCCCCCCGCCGTGCCGTCACCCCTCCGGCTCATTTTGGGGCAGAAAACCTCAATTCGGGCCAATTTCTTGCTCCATTTTTTGGGTCCATTTTCCCCCTTTTTGGTTCCATTTCTGCCCATTTTTGGCTCCATTTTCCCTTTTTTTTGCTCAATTTCTGCCCTTTTTGGCTCCATTTTCCCCCTTTTTGAGTCAATTTCTGCCCTTTTTTGGTCAATTTCTGCCCTTTTTTGCTCCATTTCTGCCCTTTTTTGCTCCACTTTCCCCCTTTTTGGCTCAATTTCTGCTCTTTTTGGGTCAATTTCTGCCCTTTTTTGCTCCATTTCTGCCTTTTTTTGGCTTCGTTTTCCCCCTTTTTGGGTCCATTTCTGCCCTTTTGGGGTCAATTTCTGCCTTTTTTTTTGCTCCATTTCTGCCCTTTTTGGCTCCATTTCCCCCCTTTTTGGCTCCATTTCCCCCCTTTTTGGCTCCATTTTCCCCCTTTTTGGGTCCATTTCTGCCCTTTTTGGGTCAATTTCTGCCCTTTTTTGCTCCATTTCTGCCCTTTTTGGCTCCGTTTTCCCTCTTTTTGGCTCCATTTCTGCCCTTTTTGGCTCCGTTTTCCCTCTTTTTGGGTCAATTTCTGCCCTTTTTGGCCCATCCCCGCCCCGTGCCCCCAGCCGCTCTCCCAGCCCGGCTCCGACCGGGGATTTTTGGGTTAAATTCCCGCACTTTCGGGTCCCATTCCGCCCCAAAGCCCCTCCGCCCCCCGCCCCCAGCGGAGCCGCTCCCAAAACGGCCTTTTTTCACCCCAAAAAGCTTCGCTTTGTGCGCAGCGAGGCCCATTAGCGGCTGCTCCGGCGTCCATTTGGGGCCGTTTGGGTTTTTTTAACCAAATTCGGCCGTTTTTGGGGCTGGGCTGAACCAAATCCTACCGAAATTGCGCTTTTTTTACCAGAGACTCGGCTTTCCTGCAGGGGATCCCAAATGGGGCAGTGGGACACAAATGGGGGCAGGGGGACCAAATGGGGGCAGTGGGACCCAAATGGGGCAGTGGGACCCAAATGGGGCAGGGGGACCCAAATGGGAGCAGTGGGACCCAAATGGGTGCAGGGGACCCAAAATAGGGCAGTGGGACCCAAATGGGGGCAGGGGATCCCAAATGGGGCAATGGGACCCAAATGGGTGCAGTGGGACCCAAATGGGTGCAGTGGGACCCAAATGGGGGCAGTGGGACCCAAATGGGGGCAGTGGGACCCAAATGGGTGCAGGGGATCCCAAATGGGACAGTGGGACCCAGATGGGAGCAATGGGACCCAAATGGGGGCAGGGGACCCAAATGGGGCAATGGGACCCAAATGGGGGCAGTGGGACCCAAATGGGAGCAATGGGACCCAAATGGGGGCAATGGGACCCAAATGGGGGCAGGGGATCCCAAATGGGTGCAGTGGGACCCAAATGCACACAGTGGGACCCCAAAGGGGCGCAGCAGACCCCAAATGGGCGCAGTGGGACCCCAAAGGGGCGCAGCAGACCCCAAATGGGCGCAGTGGGACCCCACAACGTGGCACCCCAACGTCAGCCCACGCCGAAGGCCGGCAGCTCCCCCCCCCCACCCCATAGAAACACAGTGGACCCCCCACCCCATAGAAACGCACCGGACCCCCACCCCATAGAAACACAGCGGCCCCCCCACGGCTGCAGACGCCGCCGCCCCGGCGGGCAGACAGAGCGGCTCCGGTGGGGGTGGGGGGGAATAAAGGAGAATAAAGGAGGGGGTCGGGGGGGGATAAAGGAGGGGGCAACGGGACGGCGGGGCAGAATGGAGCAGAGGGAGAAATGGGAGCAGGGATGGGAGCAGGGATGGGAGCCTGGAAAGGGATGGGAGCAAGGATGGGAGCAGGGGAACAGATGGGAGCCCAGGCAGGGATGGGAGCAGGGATGGGAGCAGGGATGGGAGCCTGGAAAGGGATGGGAGCATAGAAAGGGATGGGAGCTCAAGCAGGGATGGGAGCAGGGATGGGAGCAGGGATGGGAGTCTGGGAACAGATGGGAGCTCAAGCAGGGATGGGGGCAGAGATGGGAGCAGGGGAAGGGATGGGAGCCCAGGCAGGGATGGCAGCCTGGGCAAGGATGGGAGCAGGGATGGGAGCAGAGATGGGAGCCTGGGAACGGATGGGAGCCCAAGCAGGGATGGGAGCAGGGATGGAGCTGGGAAGGGATGGGAGCAGGGATGGGGGCCGAAATGGAAGCAGGGATGGGAGCAGGGGAAGGGATGGGAGCAGGGAAGGGAGCCTGGGAACAGATGGGAGCTCAAGCAGGGATGGGAGCGTGGGCAAGGATGGGAGCAGGGATGGACCAGAAGAGGGATGGGAGCCTGGAAAGGGATGGGAACAGAGATGGGAGCAGGGATGGGAGCCTGGAAACAGGTGGGAGCTCAAGCAGGGATGGGGGCAGGGATGGGAGTCTGGGAAGGGGTGGGAGCAGGGATGGGGGCAGAGATGGGAGCCTGGGAAGGGATGGGAGCCCAGGCAGGGATGGGAGCAGGAATGGGAGCAGGGATGGGAGCCTGGAAACAGGTGGGAGCTCAGGCAGGGAAGAGGGCAGGGATGGGAGCCTGGGAAGGGCTGGGAGCCCAGGCAGAGGTGGCAGCCGTGGGGTGACAGCGTGGGGCTGCGGTGGCAGCCGTGGGGTGACGGCGTGGGGCTGCCAGCCGTGCTGCAGCGGCTGCTGGAGGAGCGCAGGGCCGAGACGGCAGGGGGTCCGCAGACACCTGGAGCAGGTAGGTGGCTGGCGGTGGGCGTCACCGTCACTGGGTGTCACCTGGTGTGTGGGTGTCACTGGGTGTCACCGTCACTGGGTGTTCCACCTGTGGTCCTGTGGGTGTCACACTGGGTGTCACCTCAGGTCACACACGGTGTGGTTCACGTCACACTGGGTGTACACAAGCCTGGTGGTGTCCTGGTGTGTACACACGGTGGCACTCAACGGTGTCACCCATGTAGGGCTGTGGTGTCACCAGTGCACATGGTGTGTCACCATCAGTGGGCATATTGGTGTCACCGGGTGTCACCATCACTGGGTGTCACCATCACCGTGTCACCTGGTGTGTGGGTGTCACCTGCTGTGTCACCATCACCGGGTGTCACCATCAGTGTGTCACCATCACCTGGTGTGTAGGTGTCACCTGGATGGAGTGTCACCATCACTGGGTGTCACCATCAACGGGTGTCACCATTACTGGGTGTGTTGGTGTCACTGGGTGTCACCGTCAGTGTGTCACCGTCACCTGGTGTGTGGGTGTCACCTGGAGTGTCACCATCAACGGGGGTCACCATCAGTGGGCGTGTTGGTGTCACCCGGTGTCACCATCACTCAGGGTGTCACCATCACCTGGTGTGTGGGTGTCACCTCGTGTCACCATCAACAGCGCCACCGTCACCTCGTGAATCACCATCACCTGGTGTGTGGGTGTCACCTGGTGTGTCACCATTACTGGGTGTCACCGTCACTGGGTGTCACCATCACCTGGTGTGTGGGTGTCGCCAGGTGACACCATCAGTGTCACCAGGTGATTTGGTGTCACCAGGTGTGCCGCCATCACTCTGTGTCACTGCCACCAGGTGTGTCGGCGTCACCCGCTGCGTCTCCACCGCTCACCTGTGCCAGTGCCACGCGGCAGCTCACCGACACCCGCTGTGTCACCAGCACCCTCCATGTCACCACGACTCGTTGCATCACCACGACCTGCTGTGTCACCACAACCCATTGTGTCACCAGGACCTCCATGTCACCAGGACCCGTTGCACCATCAGGATCCTGTCTGTGTCACCGGGACCCGTTGTGTCACCGGGCCCCTCCATGTCACCACAACCTGCTGTGTCACCACGACCCGTTGTGTCACCAGAACTCTGTGTTCACCAGGACCCGTTGCATCACCAGGACCCATTGTGTCACCAGGAAGCTGTTGTGTCACCACGACCCGTTGCGTCACCGCGACCCTCCGTGTCACCAGGGACGCACTGCATCACCACGACCTGTTGTGTCAGCAGGACGCGTTGTGTCACCAGGACGTGTTGTGTCACCGCGACCTGCTGTGTCACCACGACCAGTTGTGTCACCACGATGTGTTGTGTCACCACGACGGGTTGTATCACCACAATGGGTTGTGTCACCACGACCGGTTGTGTCAGCAGGACGGGTTGTGTCACCAGGACGGTGTTGTGTCACCAGGACGCGTTGTGTCACCACAATGTGTTGTGTCACCAGGACGTGTTGTGTCACCAGGACGTGTTGTGTCACCACGACGTGTTGTGTCACCAGGACGCGTTGTGTCACCACAACTTGTTGTATCACCAGGACGTGTTGTGTCACCAGGACGTGTTGTGTCACCACGAGGTGTTGTGTCACCACGACGCGTTGTGTCACCACGACCAGTTGTGTCGCCAGGATGTGCTGTGTCACCAGGACGTGTTGTGTCAGCAGGAGGTGCTGTGTCACCACGACGTGTTGTGTCACCACGAGGTGCTGTGTCACCAGGAGGTGCTGTGTCACCAGGACGTGCTGTGTCACCACGAGGTGCCGTGCCGGGCCGCCCTCGGTCGCCGCCCAGCTGCGCGTTCTGCCGGCACAACGGCGAGTCCCGCGCGGTGTTCTGCAGCCATGCCCTGAAGGACGCCGCCGGCCGCGTGCTCTGCCCCATCCTGCGCAGCTACGTCTGCCCGCAGTGCGGCGCCTCGCGCGACCGCGCGCACACGCGGCGCTTCTGCCCCCTCACACCCGCCTGGTACAGGTCTGTGTACGGCACCAACGGCAAACACGGCACCAACAGCACCAACAGCTCCTACAGGTCTGTGTACGGCACCAATGGCACCACCAACAGCACCAACAGCACCAACAACAGCTCCTACAGATCTGTGTACGGCACCAACAGCACCAACAGCACCAACAGCAACAGCAGCACCAACAACAGCTCCTACAGGTCTGTGCACAGCACCAACGGCACCAGCACCAACAGCACCAACAGCACCAGCTCCTACAGGTCTGTGTACGGCACCAACAGCACCAGCAGCAACAGCAACAACAGCAACAGCTGCAACAGCAACAGGAGCAACAGCAACAGCTCCTACAGGTCTGTGTATGGCACCAACACCAACAGCAACAGCAACAGCAAAAGCAACAACAGCTCACACAGATCTGAGTATGGCACCAACACCAACAGCAACACCACCACCACCAGCAGCAACAGCAACAACAACAGCAACAGCAACAACAGCAACAGCTCCTACAGGTCTGTGTACGGCACCAACGGCACCACCAACAGCACCAACAGCACCAACAGCTCGCACAGATCTGCGTATGGCAGCACCAGCAACAGCACCAACAGCAGCAACAGCACCACCACCAACAGCAGCAACATCAACAGCACCAACAGCAGCCACCAGCAGCAACAACCGCATCAAGAGCAGCAACAGCCCCAGCAGCAGCAACAGCAGCTGGAGCAGAGCTGTGCGTGCGCGCACACGCACCGGCGGCACCAGCAGCAGGGGGAGCGACGGCCCCGGGGAGGGGTGACGATGTGCTACAGGTACGGGGGGGTCTGCGGCCCTTTGGGGGTGGAGGGGGGGCAAAGGTTGGAAGGCCCACGAGGTTGTGCAGCCCAAGCATCCCGCTGAGCTCCCAAAGCAGGTCTTATCCCAAACCAGCTCCTCGTCCACAGGGAGACCCTCATGGGGACAGTGAGACCACCCCACAGGGGACAGTGAGACCCCATAGAGGACAGTGAGACCCCATAAGGGACAGTGAGACCCTCATGGGGACAGTGAGATCCCAGAGGGGACAGTGAGACCCTCATAGGGACAGTGAGACCCCACAGGGGACTATGAGACCCCATAGAGGACAGTGAGACCCCATAAGGGACAGTGAGACCCCATAGAGGACAGTGAGACCCTCATAGGGACAGTGAGACCCCACAGGGGACAGTGAGACCCCACAGAGGACTATGAGACCCCATAGAGGACAGTGAGACCCCATAGGGGACAGTGAGACCCCCACAGCCCTATAGGGGACAATGAGACCCCATAGGGAACAGTGAAACCCCATAGAGGACAGTGAGACCTCCACAGCCCTGTAGGAGACAATGAGACCCCATAAGGGACAGTGAGACCCTATAGGGGACGGTGAGACGCCCACAGCCCTGTAGAGGACAGTGAGATCCCATAAGGGACAGTGAGACCCCATAGGGGACAACGAGACCCTCATAAAGGACAATGAGACCCCCACAGCCCCGTAGAGGACAGTGAGACCCCATAAGGAACAGTGAGACCCCCACAGCCCTATAGGGGCCAATGAGACCCATAGGGGACGGTGAGACCCCCCCCGTGGGCTGTACCTGAATTGTGTCGGCTCTGGTGGTGCCGATGCGCGGCCCCTATTAATTAACGCCGTAATTAAGGGCTGGGGCTCACTGAGCTGTGCGGCCGCTCCTCACTGCGTCTGTGTCGTCCCCAGGCTCTGCTGAGCGCTCCTGGGACAGCGGGCAGCCAGCAGGGCTTGTGCACCATCACTTGTGCACCATCACTTGTGCACCATCACTTGTGCACCGTCAGCTGTGCAGCATCAGCAGTGCACCATCACTTGTGCACCATCTGCAGTGCACCATCACTTGTGCAGCATCACTTGTGCACCATCTGCAGTGCACCATTACTTGTGCAGCATCACTTGTGCACCATCAGCAGTGTACCACCACTTGTGCACCATCAGCTGTGCACCATCACTTGTGCACCATCAGCTGTGACCATCACTTGTGCACCATCACTTGTGCACCGTCAGCTGTGCAGCATCAGCTGTGCACCACCTCTTGTGCACCACGGGCACAACACAAGAGCCGGGCCCCACATTGGGGCCGTTGTTGGTTTGGTTGACAGAACTGTTGTGGGTTGGGGGGGGGTTGTTGTTATTGGTGTCACACGGGGGCACTTTGTTGTTGTGTTGTTGTGTTGTTATCACACAGGGGCACTTTGTTGTTGTGTTGGTGTCACACGGGGGCACGTTGTTGTGTTGTTCTGTTGGTGTCACACAGGGGCACTTTGTTGTGTTGTTGTGTTGGTGTCACACGGGGGCACGTTGTTGTGTCGTTGTTGTTGTTATCACACGGGGGCACTTGGTTGTTGTGTTGTTGTCACACAGGGGCATGTTGTTGTGGTGTTGTTGTTATCACATGGGGGCACTTTGTTGTGTTGTTGTTGGTGTCACACGGGCACTTCGTTGTGTTGTTGTGTTGTTGTGACACGGGGGCACGTTGTTGTGTTGTTGTGTTGGTGTCACACGGGGGCACTTCGTTGTGTTGTTGTGTTGTTGTGACACGGGGGCACATTGTTGTGTTGTTGTGTTGTTATCACACGGGGGCACTTCGTTGTGTTGTTGTGTTGTTGTGACACGGGGGCACTTTGTTGTGTTGTTGTGTTGGTGTCACACGGGGGCACTTTGTTGTGTTGTTGTGTTGGTGTCACACGGGGGCACTTTGTTGTGTTGTTGTTGGTGTCACACAGGGGCACTTTGTTGTGTTGTTGTGTTGGCGTCACACAGGGACACTTTGTTGTTGTGTTGGTGTCACACGGGGGCACGTTGTGTTGTTGTGTTGTTGTCACACAGGGGCACTTTGTTGTTGTGTTGGTGTCACATGGGGGCACTTCGTTGTGTTGTTGTGACACAGGGGCACGTTGTTGCGTCGTTGTGTCGTTGTGACGCAGGCTCACACTTTTTGTGTCGGTGCCCCTGGCATCACAGATGTTTGAGGGGCAGCCCCGTGTCACAGCGCGTTCCCCCGCAATGAAACTGCCGTTGTGTCCGCACGACACAAACACCGTTGCCCTCCACGGTTTGCTCCCCCACAAACACCTGGGGCCCTCCACAAGGACGTTTTCCCTCCACAGTTTTTCCCCCCACACAGACGTTTTCCCTCCACAAACACATTTTTCCCCCCACGCAGATGTTTTTCCCTCCACAAACACGTTTCCCCCTCCCACAAATACATTTTTCCCCCCACAAAGACATTTTCCCCCCCACAACCACATTTTCCCTCCACAAACACATTTTCCCCCCCCCACAAACACATTTTTCCCCCCACAACCACGTTTTCCCTCCACAAACACATTTTTCCCCCTGACACAGATGTTTTCCCCCCACAAACACGTTTCCCCCCCCACAAATACATTTTTCCCCCCCCCACAAAGACGTTTTCCCTCCACAAAGACATTTCCCCTCCCACAACCACATTTTTCTCTCCACAACCACGTGTTTGCCCCTCCAACACATTGTTCGGGCTCCCCCAAACAGCGTTTCCCTGCACACAGACGTTCCCTGCCACAAACCACGTGTTTTCCTCCCCCACAAAACACCGTTGCCCTCCACAAACCAGGGTCCCCCCGCCCTACAATAGCATTGTTCCCCCCCAACCACGGTTGTGCCCTCCGCAAACACGTTTTCCCCCCCCCCACAACCACGTTTTTCTCTCCACAACCACGTTTTCCCCCCACACAAGACATTTGTCCCCCCCCACAACAGACATTTTCCCCCCACACAGACATTTTCCCCCCCACGACAGATGTTTTTCCCCTCCGCAAACACGTTTCCCCCCCCACAAATACATTTTCCCCCCCCACAAAGCCACGTGTGTTCCCTCCACAAACACGTTTCCCCCACCCAAAGACATTTGTGTCCCCCCACAACCAACGGTGTTGCTCCCCCACAAACCACGTTTGTCCCTCCCACAACCACATGTTTCCCCCCACAAAGAACGTTTTCCCCCCCACTCAGATGTTTGTTCCTCCACAAACACGTTTCCCCCCCCACAAATACATATTTTTCCCCCCACACAGACGTTTTCCCTCCACAAACACATTTTTCCCCCCCACAAGCACATTTTCCCTCCACAAACACATTTCCCCCCCCCACAACCACGTTTTTCCCCCCACAACCACGTTTTCCCTCCACACAGCTGTTTTCCCTCCACAAACACGTTTTCCCTCCACAACCACATTTTCCCCCCACAAAGACATTTCCCCCCCACGCAGCCGTTTTCCCTCCACAACCACGTTTTCCCCCCACAACGACGTTTTCCCCCCACGCAGCCGTTCCCCCGCTCACAGGCGCTGGCGCTGCTTCAGCCCCGGCTCCCCCTCCATCCTCCTCCTGGCCGCCCCCCAGCTCCGCTCCCTGCGCAGCCGCCGCAGGGCCTCCATTGTGCGATGGGCGCCCATCAGGCGGCGGCTGGGGGAAAGGGGGCTGTGAGACCCCACGGGGGGCAGGGAGACCCCAGAGGGGGCAGAGACCCCATAGGGACAATGAGACCCCACAGGGGACAGTGAGACCCCATAGGGGACAAGGAGACCCCACAGGGGACAGTGAGATCCCATAGAGGACAAGGAGACCCCATAAGGGACAAGGAGACCCCATAGGCGGGCAGGGAGAACTTCAGAGGAGGCAGGGAGACCCCAGAGGGACAATGAGACCCTATAGGGAGCAGGAGACCCCATAGGGGACAAGGAGATCCCCACAGCCCCATTGTGGATAGTGAGGCCGCAGAGGGACAATGAGACCAAATAGGCGGCAGTGAGACCCCATAGGGGACAATGAGACCCCATAGGGAGCAGGGAGACCCCATAGAGACAATGAGACCTAGGGCGGGGCCCCAGGGGACGGAGGGGCCCG
>JADANK010000631.1:0-25745 GCA_021292215.1 Lophura nycthemera
AAACAGCCCAAAACAAATCCATACACCACCATCCCCCCTGCACCAATATTTCCCATTAAACCATGCTCCTCAGTACAACATAGACATTTCTTGAACTCCAGGGTTGGTAATTCTACCACCTCCCAGGGCAGTCAATTTCATTGCCTGACTACTCACACAGAGAAGAAATGTTTCTTAACATCCAATCTGTATCTCCCTTAGTACAATGTGAGGCCATTCCCTCTAGTCCTATGGCTAGTTATGTAGGAGAAGAGGACAACCCCACCCTCAACTGCCCTTCAGGTAGCTGTAGAGAGCAATAAGATCACCCCCGTGCCTTCTCTTCTCCAGATTAAATAATCCAAGCTCCCCCAGTCAGTCCTCAAAAGACTAGCATTCCAGATCTCTCACCAGCTTTACTGCTATTCTCTGACCATGCTTCAATGCTTCAGCTTCTTTCTTCAGTGAGGAGCCCAAAACTGAGCACAATACCCAAGGTGCATCTTCACCTGCTGGTACGGGATTATCCTCCTTCTCCAGCAGTCAACACTATTTTCATACAAGCCGGATTTGCCATTGGGCTTCATGGCACCGGACAACGCTGGCCAGTTTTAGTGAGTATCAACAAAACCCTCCAAAAGCTGTTTCTTTACAAGTCTTCCAGCCACTCGTCCCAGCCTGTAGATACCTGGGGTTTTGTGCCAAAGGCCAGGATCCAACATTTGAAATATTATGAATTTCATTCCAATGGCCTCACCTAGAGTCCAGCCTTCCAGACCCTATTTCCAGGGCAGATACCTTTCACCAGGTTTGGTGTCATCTCAACTTACGAGGGTGCACTCAATCCCCTTCCAGGTCATCAGTAAAGCATTAAACGGACGGCCCCAATACCAACCCCCTTTGGGGAAACACCGCTCATGCCCATTTGCCATGGTAACCCTTCACCCCACTCCCTGGGCCGGCCCGTTTTTTTTTAACAGAAAGAGGTTTACCCACCAGGGTCAGTTTCCAGGAGAATGCTGTGGGAAAAAGTTTCAAAGCCCTTCTAAATCCAGGAAACAAAATCCACGCCTTTCCCTCATCCCAATAACAGGTCACTTGTCACAGAAAGATCAGGTTTGTCAAGAGGACCTGCCCTTTGTGAGTCAGTGGTGGCCTGATCCCCCAGTTGTTCCATACCGTGTGATCTTCCTCAAGTGACTGCCTTTAAACCTTACTGGCACCAAGGTCAGATGAGGCCGTTTTCCCAATCCCCTTATGATCCTTCTTATAGATGGGGGTCATACTGGAAATCTTAAAATCCTCCAAGATCTGTCCAGTTGACCAGGAATACTGATAGATGATGGAAAGTGGCTTGGCTATCACCTCAGCCACCTCCCTCAGCACCCTCACATGGATCTCATCCAGCATCATGGATTTGTGGCTGTCCAGGTGGAGCAGTAGGTGTCCATGTTTTCATCTGTTTTCATTTGAATCTTGGGATATTTATTCTTCTCCTTGTCTGAGATTTTCAGGTCAGGGGAAGAGTACCCCAAGGATAACTAGTCTGCCTTTTAAAGGCAGGTGTAAAGAAGGCATTGAGAACCTCAGTCTTTTCCTTATCCTCAGCGCTCACATTCTCTAGCACATCCTGTAAAGGATGGAGATTCTTCTTAGCTATCTTCTTACAGTTAATATAGTTGTAAACAATTTTTTTGTTGTTGTTGTTTTCTTTTACCCCAGTGATGAAGTTGAGTTCAAGCTGGGCTTTCTAATTTTCGCCCTGCACATACTAACAACTTCTTTGTACTTGCACTGAGTTGTCTATTCCTTCTTCCTCAGGAGGTAGATTATCTTTTTCTCCTGGGACCTCACTACTCCCTGTTCATCTACATCAGTCTTCTGGCTTGGTGGATGGGGGGAAAGCAGTGGATGTGGTCTACCTTGATTTCAGCAAGGCATTTGATACTGTCTCCCACGACATCCTTATAACAAAGCTGAGGAAGTGTGGGATAGATGAGTGGACAGTGAGGTGGGTTGAGAACTGCCTGACTGGCAGAGCACAGAGGGTTGTTGTTGGCAGTGCAGAGTCTGGTTGGAGGCCTGTAACCAGCGGTGTTCCCCACGGGTCGGTGCTGGGTCCGGTCTTGTTCAACCTAATTCTCGTTTTCAAGGGGAAAGTGGCCACCCTCAGCAAGTTTGCTGATGATACGAAGTTGGGAGGATTGGCTGACACGCCTGAAGGCTGTGCTGCCATTCAGCGAGACCTGGACAGGCTGGAGAGCTGGGCAGTAAGAAACCAGATGAGGTTTAACAACAGCAAGTGTAGAGTCTTGCATCTGAGAAGCAATAATCGCATGCACCGGAACAGGTTGGGGGATGACCTGCTGGAGAGGAGCTCTGCGGAGAGGGACCTGGGTGTCCTGGTGGATGACAGGTTGGCCATGAGCCAGCAGTGTGCCCTTGTGGCCAAGAGGGCCAACGGCATTCTGGGGTGCATTAAAAAGAGTGTGGCCAGCAGGTCGAGGGAGGTGATCCTCACCCTCTACTCTGCCCTGGTAAGGCCTCATCTGGAGTACTGTGTCCAGTTCTGGGCTCCCCAGTACAAAAAAGACAGGGAACTGTGGAAGAGTCCAGCGGAGGGCCACAAAGAGGTGAAGGGCTGGAGCGTCTCTCCTATGAGGAAAGGCTGAGTGAGCTTGGTCTGTTTAGCCTTGAGAAGAGAAGGCTGAGAGGAGACCTATGCCTCTACAATACTGAAAGAGTTTGTGAAGGTGGGGGTCGCTTTCTCACAAGTAGTGGAGAGGACAAGGGAAATGGCCCTGAAGTGCACAGGGAGGTTTGCACGGATATTAGGAAAAATTTTCACTGGGGAGTGTTGAGAGCACTGGAACATGCTGCCCAGGGAGGTTGTGGAGTCTCCTTCTCTGGAGATATTCAAGACCCGCCTGGATGCCTACTTGTGCGACCTGGTGTAGGGAACCTGCTATGGCAGGGGGGTTGGACTCAATGATCTCTGGAGGTCCCTTCCAACCCCTACAATTCTGTGATTCTGTGATTCTGTGATTCTTCCCCGCCTATGCATCTTGTGGCACAGAGGCATAACCTGCTCCTGGACCTTTAAGATTTCCTTCTTGAGGAGCAACCAATCTTCCAGTACCTCTTCACCCTTCAGGACTGAATCCCCAGGGAGTCTCCTTGTCAATATTCTGAACAGTTCAAAGTCCATTCTCAACTGTTCAAAGTCCATCCTAAATTATATGAATATATAAGTTATGTTACAAGTGTGTAAAATAATCCTCCTCTTCACTAAATTCATACACAGGTTGGAACAAACTGTAACAAGGTGTACAAGACTTGGTGATTGTTTAGTTATATTGATTTGGTTACATGTAATTGAGTGTACATTAGACTAAATGTGAGGCAGAGCATTCATGTGTGACATTCTAAAATGTATGATAAGCATTAGAAACATTAAATTGCATTTTGTTGTTATTGTACCAGTTAAGAATCAATATATATCACTGTTCTCTATTTCTAAGATACAAATATGTTGCTTTTGAGTAAATCTAACTGCTCTTAGATATTAACAATATTCTCACAAATTTAATTCCTTTCTTCTTCAGTGAAAAATATTTTTATTAGCTCTAATTTAAACAGTCATTTTAATCTCAGAGTAATTAGCATTGACAGACTGTCACGGAGTTAGCTAGATCAATCTATGCCTGTGACAGGGGGGCAATAGGCCCCTGGGTCCCCTCCCTGGCCCCACGAAATGGGAAGGGGAAAGGGACAGGGAGATGGGAGCTGAACTCAAGGAAGGACAAAAAAAAAAAAAAAAAAAAAAAAAAAAAAAAACAGCGGCAACAATCTATGGAGAAAAACTTATTTTATTATGATATTGGAATGCAAGATAACACAATATAATACAATCTAATTGAAATTGAGACTAATAAATAAGATAGGAGAGAGAGAGTTCCTGTGACCAAGTCAAACTTGAAAAGCTTGGAACAGCTAGGAAAGCACCCTCCAGCACCCGCTGCTAGGCAGTAAGAGGGAGACTGGCCCACCCAGAAGGGCCAGATCACATGACTTCCATAAATGTATAGGGGACTAGGTACCTGGAATTGGAGCATTAATACTTTAACTCCCAGTGCGCTACATGATGTTATGATGTGGAATACTGAAAACCAAAAAACATAAAGCCATTACACTGAGCTAAGACAATTACAATAACAAAGACTAGAAGTATCAACAAACAATCCATTTATCAATTCTTAGCTAGATATTGACAATTAAAATGCAAGCTCATCAGATCCAGGTGAAATGCAGGACATTATAACTTTCTATAACTCTCTATTTTGTAATCATATTCTATGTAAATTTTACAGAAATAGGATTTTTTACATATCTGTTGAGTAACTGGACCTATTATTAGAGACCTTAAATAAAATGCTATTGATAAACATAGAGAAAGAAAGCGAGTACAAATAAATCATACTTTACAACTGTACTAACAACTATACTTTATATACATACTAACAAAATGAGTTTGCTATATTCTGCATCTGCAATGAGTTTTGATAAGTCAACAACTGTAACTGTGTATATATTTTCATAGATTTCATTTGGTAATAGCAAACTGATGCAGTCCTCTCTGATACCTCAATGAGCACAAAGCTAGCACTTTTGCCTATTCTCATGGAGAAAATCCAGACAAATAGAAATTACAATTTCAGTAGACCTGATAGAATTTACAAATTTTTTAATTCTTCAAACATTCAATTTATGAATGTTTCAAGACTAAATCTGTATATGATAGTAGCAAGAAAAACATGCTCTTGTTAGTAGAATCTGTCGTGACCAACATTAATATAAAATAGTGTCTGTAGATACAGTGACCGTATACACTTTATAATTAATTAATGAGAAAATAAATTATAATCTATCTGTATTTCAAATTGTCATCAGTATCTTCTTGAACAATCAATTTTAATTTTAATTTTAATTTTAATACTTATTCCCTTGGAAGTGCATTTGACTTCCAAAGAGAGAAAAATTAGCTAAGAAAACTATAAGATACGGACATATGTTGTTCTAGTGTCTTTTACTCATTCTCCTTCTGTCTTTTCCTCTCTCAACACCTTGTTCCCATATACGTATATATATACGTAAAATGTGTTCATGTATATTTTATATACAAATGTATTTACTGTCGGATGCACATATAAACAGAGAAAATATAGATCAGCAATACATATAATAGCCTGGACATTGCTCAGAATGTAGCTGCTATACTGTTGTTTTTTCTTTCTCTCTCTTTGTTTATATTTATACACATTTGCATGAGTACATGTGTGAATAAACAAGAACCTGGTTAGAGTTGTCTTTGATCACTCCTGGTATTAGTTGGATTGAATGAGTTTCAAAGTGAAAAGAGCAGTAGTCAATAGAAGGGGTCACACACAGTACTTGAGATAATTTAACACTAGTATGTTCTTTGCTTCATATAAGTAGTATGTTTTACACTGGTCTTCACCTTGCGAATCCTAGTCTATCTAAATCTTCTGCACTCTTCTTACCCTGTCTTGCACAAATTTTTGTCAGTGTTATGACTGAAGGTGATAGATAAATCAAGCTTCCATTTCACTGACAGTACCCACACATGGCTCTCAGACAAATTCACCATGGGACTGGAAAAGGTAAAATGTGACTTCAATTTTTAAAAGGTGGAGAGCAGAAATTTTGGAGAATTATAGGCTGGAGAACCTCACCACTGTGCCCAGGCAGATAATGGAGCAGATCCTCTTGGAAGAGATGTTAAGACACATGTGAAATGGGGAGATCTGAGACACCCAGCATGGCTTCGCATAGGGCAGATAGTGCCTGACCATTTGGTTGGTCTTCTGTGATGCAGTGATGTCACAGGTGAACACGAAAGGGTAACTGATGTCATTTATATGGACCTTTGCAAGACTTTTGATGTGGTCCTGCATCACATCCTCATTTTTAAATTGGGGAGATGTGGATTGGAAGGCTGGACTATTTGTAGATATTCCATGTGGATAGGCATTTGAGGTGAAATTAGATGGCCCCTGGCAGTTTGATGTAGTGGATTCTGAGAATCCTTCTTTGTTTTTTGGCTCAAGCTTCTTCCTGAGGTTTTCTTGGGGAAACGACGACTTGTCAGGAGATGAGTGATGGGCGTTGCCTTGTGGCAATCAACATCATGTGTGGACAATTTTTAACTGTTTGCCTCCGGAAAAGAGTGCTCAGGAGTGTTTACTGGCGGAAGATCTACCTGTGACTAAATAACTCCAGCTTGCTATGGGAAACTGGGGGATGATGCCATTGCATCCTGTGAAGGCAAGATACAAGTTGGCGCCTCCCTGCTCCCTCTTATCTGCTGGCAAGGCAAGGAAAATAGTAACAAAGGAGTTTCCGCTCCTTTCGCTCCTCAGCCAGAAGCTGCCACTCCAAGGAGAGCTGACTCAACCACTTTGGATTTGAGCTGTCACTCCAAAGATAGCTGACTCGACCACTTTGAGAGCATTGAAAAGAGGCCATCATCACCATGGTCGTCATCGTCGTCGTCATCGTCGTTGTCAACAGAACAACAACGCCCGATGACCCACCACTACTGAAGATCAAAGACTGAACTATGAACCTTGCTGGATCCATAGTGGTGACTATCTCCCCCTTGCTTCCTATAAAGACGCCTTGCTTCTTCTTTCCTATCTTTTCTATCACCCTCCTTCCCTTCCCCATTACCCTAATTCATAATAGCGTCCGTCCTCCCCTTCCCCATCTCCCTATTTAACATCTGTAATAAACTGGTCAGACCAACATTTGAACCGTTGTTTCTTAATCTCACGCCGGGTACACAGATATTAAAAGAACCTCCTCTTCCTCCTATAAATCGGAGCGAGACATGGATGACAACCTTGCTCACAGAAGGGATTTGTAGCTAGTTGATCTTTAAGGTTCTTTCCTACACAAGACATTCTATGCTTATATGGGTGTAAATTGAGAGAAACAGGTAAAAATAACTTCAGGGAATTCCCTCTCCTCTCCTCTCCTCTCCTCTCCTCTCCTCCTCTCCTCTCCTCTCCCTCTTCCTCTCCTCTCCTCTCCTCTCCTCTCCTCTCCTCTCCTCTCCTCTCCTCTCCTCTCCTCTCCTCTCCTCTCCTCTCCTCTCTTCTCCTTTCCTCTCCTCATCTTCCCTTCAGAGTATATATCAGTGAAAGAGTATCACATTTTTCACTTCTTGTGTGCTCACATATATCTCCAGCACACACACAAATAAATAGATTTGCTTCTACAAAAATTGTTCAAGGAAAAGGATGTGCTCGCCTGAAGCAGAGGCCAGATGCTTTGACTTCCAGCTTTCTTCCATCAAAGCTGTGCAGATTCAAAATTAAAATCTACAGCAATAATGAAACATATTAAAATGCATGCAAAGTCTTGAGGGCTTATAATATGCTAAAAACTGGCAATGCATGTTTACATCCATATATCAACTTGGATGTGCTGAAAAGATTTAAAGTGTAAAATATGCAAATATGTGTCATATTGTCACACTTGGTCTCCCTAATGGAACTCCCTTTCATCTCAACTCTCCTTAATTTCATGAATATTGCATGCCCCTCACACCTTTTACTCCTGCTGTTGCTAGGCTGAGAAGATTATGAAAATATGTTAATAGTAAATTTCATCAAATAAAAGTTGCAATATTCCAAATAGTAAAAAACCCTGTCTCTTAAAATACAAATGATCAAGGGTTTTAAAGCTACTTTATTTTCCACTGGAAACACAATTAAGTACTGACCAATTTAATTAGTAAAGAAATAATGAGGAACTGATAAAATACTTTTGCCTGCAAATCGTTGAATTCAGCAAATTTTTGTGTATAAGAGTGTGCATGAGTGCTTATACACAGACGTAAACACAATAAACATTTTTGGCTGATCTATCTGGCAAAGTACTTTCGAAGGATTTCAGTTCTTCCTGACTTTCATCTACACATCAGTGAAGACCCATCAAATAACGGAAAGTCATCTATAAAAAATTGTGACAATAACTATACAAACCAATGCTTCCAAAAATTTCAGAATCCATTATTTTGAATAACAGTTCTTTGGACTAAAAATAAAATATGTATTATTTCTAACGGATTACCACAATTTATCAATAAATGGAGTGAAGTGAAGTGTAGTGAAATGCAACATAAGGAAAAAAAAAACATAGCAGGAAAGGCAAGGAAAGGGAAAAGGAAAAGGAAAAGGAAAAGGAAAAGGAAAAGGAAAAGGAAAAGGAAAAGGAAAAGGAAAAGGAAAAAAGATTGTATCTTGGGCTGCATCAAAAGAAGCAAGGCCAGTAGGATATAGGGAGTGATTTTCCCCTCCTCTTCCACTCTTGTGATACCCTACCTGGAGTACTTAATCCAGTTCTGGAGTTTCCAGCACAAGAGAGACATTGATCTATTAAAGCTGATCCAAAGCCAAAAAAATGACTGGAGAGCTGGAATATCTATCCTACAAAACAAACAAACAAACAAACAAACAAACAACAACAACAAAAAGTCTGAAACAACTGGGACTGTCTATCTTGGTAAAGACAAGGGTACAGGGAGACTTGGCAGGGAGACTCTTGGTTACAAGAGCCTCCAGACAAAGGGTAGTAGTTTTAAATTGAAAGAGTAAATTTAGACTAGATATTAGGAAGAAATTCTTCACTGTGAGGGTAGTGAGGCACTGGAACAGATTTCACAGAGATGTTATGGATGTCTCATCCCTGAAGGAATAGCAAGGCCAGATTGGATGGGGCTTTGGATAATCTGATCAAGTATATGACAACCCTGCACACAACAGGGGATTTTGGACTAGGTGATCTTTAATGTCCCTTCCAATCCAAAACATTCTATGATTTTGTGTTGTGAACAGTTAGGATGCTAAGATGTAGAGATGAGCGTCCAAGATGACTGCTGACAGAGTAGTTATTAGATCATCCATAATCCAGCTTCACAGCCTTGGAGAAATATTGAGAGCAAGGCCTTGACCCCACCTGACTTCAATGACTTTGAGCATCCGCTCCAAAGGAAGGAGTTGAACTCTTGAAAACATCTCTCCTTGTAAAACAGAAGTAGCTCAGCAGCTGTTGCAGTTGATCTGGTGATCATCTTCTTTCATGTAGCATTCATCTGGATACACTTTTGAACTCTTTTGATTCATAGTGCCAGCTGCAGTAGGATAATGTTGTAGAGATAAAGGACTGATTGACTACCACTTGTTTTTCAAAGAACTATGGGAAGTTTTCTAAGCATGTCTGTTGCAATCTTCCTACAAAGGTACAGCTCTCACATGAAATTTGCCTTAGTTTCATTGAAGAAATTACAACTTCATCTGAGCTGACATGACTGGAAGTTTCAGCTTGTTCAAACTCTGACAGAGGGACAGATAGAAGTTTAACTGTATCTAACAATTCTGAGAAGAATCTCTCTACTTCATTGTGGGAAACACCATGGTTGCTGTTGACAAATGGCATGGTGAAACCTCTCTGTAATAATCATGTAACTTTCTAAAACTGTTCCTTTATTATCTGTCTTAAGCTCATCTATTTTTAACAGCTGAGATTTATTATAAATGGAATAGCACAGACTATAAGGTCGAGTAACCCTTGATTACAACTACTGTAAATCAACCTAGATTCATTTTAACGAGTTACATCTTTTTTTTTTTTTTAATTTTTTTTTCATTTTGAAATATTTCTCACATAATTTTATTGTTTCTCCACAGATTTCAACGAATCTCTAAAAGTTTTAGTTGTTTTATTATAATTATTATTATTATTACTTTCAATAAATCCACTGGAAAACAGAAAAGAACTGTGTATTTAAAAGTGAAACTTCACATCAAACAGTACAGCTTTTTGATAGCTCTATAATTCTCCTGCAGGTTTGGGATTTGCAGGATAATTTACATACATAAAGCTATGTGAATTGGATGCTGAAAATATTTTAGATATTTCTGTTGCAATTTTAATGGTGTTTATTTTTCATCAGTTCATAAAACTCCACCCAGCAATAGCTTAGATATCTCATGTCACTTCAGACATCATTTGAATTAAAGATTCTCAAATTCCACGTGTCCATAGACAGTATTGACAAAACACTGTGAGTAATTAACTGTTGTTCTCCAGAAGATCACAGGCTCAGGCTGATGCTATATGTTCTCCTAACATGCCTGGAAAAGATCCATCACTCATTTTCTAGCTAATATGCCAACTGGAATAATGCAGCTGGAAAAAGGCTGATCTTCAGAATCCTGAAGATTCTGAACTGAATCTTTATTTATGACCAGGAGGTCTAAATCTGCTTGCTCAAGCTCTGTTTTATCTTACGAATCTTACAGTTTGGGTTAAAAATAGCAGTCATTACCACCTGAAAGTACAAAGAGAAGTCCTTCCCCTACACTAATCTGCTGTTTCACAACCATCACAGATGTTGCTGATGTGAACTTCTTCATGTTACTGTAAGCTCTCACTGGAGAGAGCAAGAAAAAGTGCCTGTTCTTTCTCTCTCCCTTAATGCCCTCCACTATTTGTCTGCATACAGCAAATCTGACATTTGAAAATATGTGTGATTAGATGGCATATATATTCCTTTAAGAGACTTTATTTCTTAGGAAGGCTTGTGAAGAGTCTATTTCTTTTAATTTTTCATAAAGTGTAGCTTATGAAAAATTTAAATGAAATCATTTAGTAGTGATTGCTCCATAAACACAACATGAACTCCTCTAAAATTCCAATTATATAGGAGCTCACCTTTTTAAGTGATGCAGAATGTGAATAGCTTTGTGCAACCAAAATCTTTTTAGATAGATGGGATGAAAAACTAAGGGTTTTGACCATGTTTGATCATTAGAAATCTATAACAGTTTTTTTACCCTTGCAAGATCAGGGGAAGTAGCCCGATGATCTGGCAAAATTCCAATTGAATAATTACATTCTAGCTATATAAAATGTTCCCTTCGTTTTCAGTTGCTTACAATATTCTTCTTTATTTCCTGCTATCTGACAATTTCCTTTGATGTTACTCACAGTAAAACAGCTGCCATGCTCCAATCTAGAGTTAATGTCACTTTACTGGCTGTTAAAATAATGAGGTTCTATCACACAACTAGGGCATAGAGAGTATAAGAGAGAAGCTGATGATTTTATGTATTGCTAACAGGTGAATGTTAAGGTATAGAATCACATGGCTGAGTGATATAGACACAAAATTGTGTTCTAAGATGGTTTCGTTATATAAGCAGTGGAAGTAGAGCCATGTGGCCTTAAAATAACATGTTGATGCCATTGGGGCATGCAGAGATTTGATCAGGAAATTCAAGACAGATGGAATTGCACTTGGCGAGGGATGTGGAAAATAACAAGAAGGGATTCTACAGGTACATTGGTCAGAAGGGATGCACCAAAGAGAACAGGCTACATCAGACGGACAAGGCTGAGGTACTCAGCAAGTTCTTTTCTCAGTCTCCTTTGGAATCTAGTCTTCCAGTATCTCTCCTGTTCCTTAACCTCTAGACTGGAATTGAAGGAGTAAAATCTCTCACACTGTAAGAGAAGAGCAAGTCCAAGATGGCCTCATGAAACAAAATTTGTTTAAGTCTATGGGGCCTGATGACATGCTTCATAGAGCATTGAAGGAGCTGGCTGATGTGGCTGCCAAGCTATTCTCCCAAGAATTTGAAAAGTCATGGCTGTAAGGTGAAGTAGCTGCTGATGGAGCAACAGAGATGGTCAAAAGGCTGGACCATTTCTCCTATAGACAGTCTGAATGAACTGAGCTTGTTCAGCGTGGAAAAAACAAAGGCTGTGGCAAGAACTCACTTCGGCTTTCCAATATTTTAAAGGACATTATAGACGGGAAGAAGAGTATCTACAAGTGTAGATACTAATACGTCAGGATGGACTAATTTCAGACTAAAGAAGGGGAGATTTAGATTAGATGTTGGGGAAAATTTTTACTGAAAGAGTGGTGAGATGCTGGAACAAGCTGCCCAGAGAAGTTGTGAATGCCCCAACACTGGAGTTGTTTAAGGCCAGGTTGGTTGGGGCCCTCGGCAATCTGACCTATTACTTGATCTAGCAGTTGGCATCCCTGCCTGTGGAATTTGTGGATCCTTGATGTGGAATTTGATGATCCTTGATGTCCCTTCCAACTCAACCATTCTATAATTCTATGATTCTGTGATTTCTGTTTTCTAGAAAGGAAGACTGAGGTAAATACAGCCGGGAAAGCCTCATTGGTATGCCTGGGAAGATAATGGAAAAGATCTTCCAGGTAAGTACGTTAAGGCACATACCAGATGAGGAGGAGATCCAAGATGCTCAGCATGGCTTCACTAAGGGCAGATTGTGCCCACTCAATCTTTTGGTCTTCTGTGATTGTGTGATGGCACTGATGAAAAAAGGAAAGGCAGATGATGGTGTATTCCTTGACTTGTGCAAGGTTTTTGATGTAGTTCTGAATCATATCCTCATCTTTAAATTGGAGAAATATGGATTTGAAAACTGGATAAAGAATTGTTTGGATCGTGACAGCCAGAGGGTTGTGGTCAATGGATCTATGGTGGTTGATGACTAGCTTCCAGATGAAGGCTAGTTTTGAGTGGCATTTCCCCAGGGATTAGTCTTGACCTGATGACAACTCCTGTGCTAGACCCTACCACAGCTCTAATAACTGCAACAAGTCTTGCTCTGAGCATTGCGACAGACTCTGCTGTCACCCCAATCCTCACAATGATCCCTATGGTTACTCCTGCGATGACTTCTGTGGTTGTTCTAACTTCTGTGATACATTCTGCATTTCCTCCAAGTCCAGAGGCCAAGAGGTCACTCCACAAAATGATTGCTGTGGTTTAATCTGGCAGGTGGCTAACCACCACACAGTTGTTTTCTCACTGCTCCCCTTTCCAATGGAATGGAGGAGACAGTCAGGAAAACAAATAAACAAACAAACAAAACACAAAAAAAGAACTCCTGGGTTGAGATGAAACAAATAATTGCTCGCCACTCACTGACTAATGCCCAGCTAATCCCCTGAGCCAGGGAAGAGAACCAGATGAGCCTCCATCCCCTTCAGAAGTCCTTCTGCATGGTGTCATATGCTAAAGAATATCCCTTTGGCCAGCTTAAGTCAGCTGTCCTAATTCTGTTCCCTCCCAGTTCCTTGGCTCTGTACAACATTGCTTAGCAGCATCTAATATATATATTGATGTATTATCAACATGATTTTACTACTAGAACCAAAACATAACAACATACCAGTCACTTTGAAACTAAGATACCTTCCAGTATTCAAATAAATCTCATAATCAGATTCTTTACACGTTCTGATGGTGATGTGATGAGGGAAATAGTTTTGAAATAAAGGAGATTTATATTAGATATGAGGGGGAAAATTTTACTCAGAATGGCAATGCATTGGAGCTGGTTACCCAGAGAAGTCCCCATCACTGAAGGTACTGAATTAGGTTGGATGGGGCCCTGGATAACTTGTTCTAGTGTCTTATTGAATGCAATTAACATGTGCTACTTTACATCTTTTAGAAGACATTTTCTAAGAAATAAGTAGATTGAGAAAGAATGGTCTAATCTTGATCTTTATGAAACATAAATTGAGAGCAATTCCATCAAGGTTAACAAGTTTACTGTATAGTAAATATTATCAAAAGTAGACCTGACTTTGTTACCTTTAAGAATTCACTCATACTACATGTTAGACATGAAATTCATTTTCTTTTTATTAAAGGAGAACTGGGTGAGAGAAGCTAATTTCAAACTTTGTGTGTAAGAGCCAAGCCATTTGAATAGCATTAAACATCTCAAATAGGAAGTAATGTGTTTTTAAATGAAAACTCATTCCAAAGTTTCAGCATAAGTAGTTCTGTAGTTAAACACAAATGTATACTTTCTGTTGGTCTCAGTGTACGCAGTGACACACTTTTTATCCTTCATTTTGTGTGCATTTTCTGCTACTGATAATACTCACCCTTTTACTAACATTTATAGAAGGACAAAAAAATTGTCAGAATTCTTGTACAAAAACAAACAAAAAAGAGGTAAATATTGCCAATTCAGATTTAGCAAACATACTTTCAAACAGTTTTCTGCTATTCAAAGAGCTTGATATTTAACATATATTTCCTGCTGTAGCATAAGCCAGTTACATTTTGCTGTTCACAGGCCAGAGAAAATATTAATTCCTTTTCTCATAGCAATTTCCCTTTACATATTTTTAGAAAGATATTGTATGTCTCTTCTCAATCTCTCTCTCTCTCCCTTTTTTTTTTTTTTTTCTTTTTTAACAGAATCAATATGACCAGGTCTGTTAATCTTTCCTCAAACTGGCAGTCTCTTTTTCCCAGTCTTTTTTATAATTCTCTTGCTCTTCTCTGAATCTATTCTAATCAGTCTTTTCTTTTTGAAATAGCATTGCTAGAATGGAGCACAATACTTGAGCACTGTGTTAGTTTCCTGGAAATCAGAGGGGAAGAAAGAATAAAAGAGGTACATGTCAAATTTTGGAAGTTCAAAAGCTAAGTTCACTGAAAGTGAACTGCATATCCCCAGTACATACAGATGGCTTATAGCTTACTATTTGACAAAACTGAAGAAATGTTATGGAAATCAGTATGGTTGCTGTCAACGGTTTATGGGCTGGTTTGGCCCGGTTCCGTGACTAGCAGGGCAGAGGGATTTCACAAATCCGTGCCTCCAGAAAAGGGAAACAGGGGAACCCAAAATAATTAAAAACAGTGACAACAATCTGAGGAGAAAAAAAACTAATTTACTAAATATGGTATTGGAATGCAAGATGACACACTGTAATGCAATATAATTAGAATTGAAGCTAATAAATCAAATATACTGAGAAAGAGGCGGCGGATAGGCCTCACCATAACACTGAGGTGAGATTTGCAGTCCAGTTGAGCAGCAGAGAGGAAAGCCTGATGAAGAAGAGGATCAGGTGACCTAGCCAGGGATTATATCTCCTCTCTGACCTCAAAGCCCCCTGGGGTATGCAGTTCTTCTTCTCTTCCGGACAGGTGCCCAGAACTGGATCATTAAGAATTTAACTCCCAGTGCACTACATGATGTTACGATGTGGAATACCGATAACCAAAAATCACAAATCCATGACAGTGGCAAGTGACAACGTGGGTTCAAAATATGTAAACAGATTTTAACTATGTCTCTTTCTCTATTCATCAACCAGTTTATATAATGCTCCTAGTAAGACAAGTGAAGGCTTTTTCAAAACTTTACAAAAACAATTGAGGAGCCAGGTTTGTCTTCCTCAAACTATATCCTCTACCATAGTAATAAAAAATAATAATAATAATAATAATAAAAAAAAAAAGTGAATGTTCTAGGGCCAATATATTATCCAAAAAACTATTTTTAATGCAAATGTTATTTTTCCTGCATCCTCAAAAAAGCTTGTTTATGCTCAGTACTTATTCACCGTCCTTGTATTAAAATAATCTTGTTAATGCTTCTACATTTTATTTATCCTGAGAAGATTGTTTTCATTGATTTCAAGATATTTGTTCTGTATCAAGACAGTTTTGCATTTTCTTTGCAGATGAGATCTTTGGAAGTTACAAACTATCTCTAGAGAAAGTTAATGCAGTCTCTTCCTCAAGTTACTAGTTAAAGCATAGGATTTCCGGAAAGATGTCTGTGAACTTCATACTGTTTGACAGCAAGTGTCAAGCACATTCAAGCTGGGCCCATAATTCAAGGTACAGATTAGATAATTGTTTGAGCAAATGTCAAATGATAGCTGTGTGTGTACATAATTACTCAATCTACACAGGTAACCTTCATAACGCTTGCAAATTAGGCATGCAACTCTGTCTGCAAGTTAGCTGAATGTATTTTCACACTCATCTTGCTAAATGTCAGGAATCCAAACAATAATAATTATACAATTTCTATTATTTTACTCTCACTGTTAAGAATCTAGATTGCATATTATTGTGTAATGACAATTGACATAAACTTCTTAAAGGTATTTAAGTCTGAGGGGATTCAGATGCTCTGTGTTTGGTTTCTTTCTATTCATTTTAGATCTACAATGAGAATGGCAAGTGGAATCCTGTTTAAGATGCACTCAAAACCATCAGCTGTTAGGCTATTTACTTCTTTCTTTATTGTCTTGCCTAAGCCAGAAGAAAATTAAAATATATATTTATGCTGTGTCATAAGCTTTAAGTTATTAAACCACCTAAAGCAATGTATTAATACCTTTTTTGTTGCTTTCTGTAATCCTCTCTGCTGGACCTATAAAAATCACCTGAAAAATTTCAGCTTCTGTTTACCTTCCTAATCCCCTTCTCATTCTCATTCACAGTGCTTTAACACACTGGTGAAAAGTCCATGAAGGTCCAGTTCCCTTTGACTCTGGATCAGGACATGAGTTCCCCAGACCACTAGGGATCTATTCTCCTTCTCCTGATTGATGAACAAAATAGTTTTGTCTCTGCTTCAGGAACACACAGGGAGGTTCCAATGTGTTCAGAGACTAATGTTGTTTAAAACAGTACCAAGGAAGAATAATTTCCTGGCCTGCAGTTTCATGGATATCTTTCCTTTGAATTCCAGGCCATAATTGCTCTTTTCAAGTACAGTTTGGGTGTTATCCATGAGTTTTCAAAAATAATTGCTGAAGGTTTCTTTATACTTCTTCTGGCATATATTTTAATAGCATATATTAAATTCCATCATGCCTTGAGGATTTGACTAGGTTCTAGTTATCTCAGTATTCTTTAATCTAGTCTATCTTAATTCTCTCTTGTGACCTCTTTCTTCCCTTCCCACTTATTGGTTAATTAAGTACCTTGTTATTACCAGCCTTTCCAGCAAAACCTAAAGCAACATACTTATGTAACACTTCATCCTTCCCTCTACGATCTATCATTTGTTTCCTCCGTCTCTGCTGAGGAGAAACCTTTTGTTTCTTAAGCATTTCAATTTATTTCCTTAATCAATTTTTGTGTCCTTTGCTAATAGTATTTCATTTTGTACATTTGACTTTGTGAATTCTGCTCTTATACGTCTTCATTTTTTTCTATAAGCTACTCTGTGTCAGTGAACCAAATTCCATAGTGCTGTTACACATTTGAATTGAATGTTAAATATTTAAACAGTAAAGTTATTCTTGTGGTTGTTAAATCAGTATTAAGTGGTAGCTAGAGTGAGTATTCAGGGAATAAAAGAATCCTCTGACTTAGAGTCTCAGGCAAATTACACTGGGACTTAAATTCTTTTTGGAATGAAGACATTGCACTTAATTGAGAAATTCCTTTTTTTTCCCTCGTTCTTTTCTCTATAAACTGCTACAAAATTTTCTGCTTTAAACTATGTAAAAAGTAATTTTATTGTTTCTATTAATGTTTAGTTGAAAGCAACATACAATTTTTTTTTTTTTTTTTTTCATTTCATTCTCATCATTTTTAATCACTTGAACAGCATTTTTCAACATACTGGTAAATTTCAAAGTTGTTAAGAAATATAATTAGGAGAGAAATTGCAAAAAAAAAAGTTGTGATTGCCACTTCAGGGTGTGAGATAAAATGTTGACATATATTTTAGAGCTAGACTACCATATTTAAAATCCCAATATATATATATATCTGTTTTTTTTTTGTTGTTGTTGTTTTGTTTGTTTGTTTGTTTCTTTTCCTGAAGAAAAAAATATATATATATTTAAATAAAATGATTAATTTCT
Organism: Lophura nycthemera; assembly: GCA_021292215.1. Taxonomy (NCBI): domain Eukaryota; kingdom Metazoa; phylum Chordata; class Aves; order Galliformes; family Phasianidae; genus Lophura; species Lophura nycthemera. The sequence goes on from JADANK010000631.1 coordinate 17,756, forward strand.
ACTTGAAATAATGACAACATCAAAAGAAGCACAGAAAGTACAAAACAGAAATCTGAAAGCAAGTCTCTGGAGTTCTACAGGGAAATCAGTAACTTCTTCAAAGTTAGTCTAAAGCTTGGTTTGCACGCATTTGAAAATCAACAGCAGAGAGTGCCAGTCTTTTCATTTCATACTACAAACTCAATACTCTAGCTAGTAATTACTTAATCTGAGCCTGTGGTATCAATTTTTGTTTGCTATTTTTTTTCCTCCTATATTCAAGCATAGAGGAATTAATGTTTGAGACCGGGACATCAATTCTCCTGTTGCAATAATTAGCTGTAACATAATTGCTCTAGACTTCTGTGCTTTGATCCATCTCTGTCTTTTACAGTTAATTTCTGTTTTCTCATTTTTATTGAGTTGAAATTAGGAAAAGATATACTCATATCCTAACTGAAGACATGGACATTGTAGTGGAAACCATTGAGCAAGAGGTTCTGTAAGAGTCAATGGCTACAGGAATGTAAGCTTTTTTGTTGTTGTTTGTTTGTTTGTTTGTTTGTTTGTTTTTTTAATGTTTTTTTTTTTATGTTTTATTTTTATTTTGCAGCTGATAAGATGAACTTTTTCCTTCTTTTCATTTACATCTGGAAGTTTAGAGCAAAGTTTCTGATGCAAGGCCAACACTAAAGCGTGTGGTTGACCCATTATCAAGTAATGAGAACATTCTAATGCTTTGGCTTACATTCATTCAACCAAATTTACAATGGCATATTAAATGGCATTTAAATGCCCAAGGTTATAAATAGATGACTAGCAATCTATAAATGTGTCTGAGCATGTTAAGTATCCAATTTCTCTTAAAATAAAAAGTTAATCTAAAAATACCCTAAGCTTTATCATCCAATTTTTCTCAGTACTTTTATCATATTTTTATCATATGAGTCATATTTAAATTATCATACACAAGGAAAATAGAAAATTTAGCTATTGGGAATCTGAAAAAAAAAGAACATAGTATCCTTAAAGGTGTTTAGAGCAAAATAAGCAGGTTATGGCTTTCACTGACATATTTATGCATCAGAAATTCACTATTTTTCTCTAATAAGATATCATACCAGTATTCCATATCTTCAGTATAGAATGGAGTATTTGTATATCCATTTGTCTCAATATTTATGCTAAATTGTTTTTATTTGAATGTTCAGAACAGGGATAAGTTTCAAGTTGAAAGGTAGAAGCTGAAAACATCTTCAGAGGACAGGTTTTCCTTGCTTTTACTCCTCTTGATCTGCTTTTGCTTTGTTTTGCTTTATTTCTCAACTAGTAAAAAAATTGACTGATCTGAGAATTTCCCTACAGAAATGGTTCCAGTTGTGCTGTGCTTCTCAAATTTTGTATAAACACTGAGTATTGCCATAAGGAGGGTTATTTGTTGGTGGTGGTGGTGGTGCTTTTCTTTGTTTGTTTTTTTGATTTTATATAGAATTTATTAGTAATCTGATCATTTCAAGTAGAATACTCATATAATGCTACAAAGAGCAAAAGCAGTATATTTGGAACATAACACTCACAAGATTTTGTTTCTCTACATTAAAGATGAACAAGAGAAGGAAGAGCAAAATAGATTAACAGGACATCATTAGCACCTACCACAACTTTGTATAAAATAAAAACAAAATACCAACTACTGCCAGGATAAATAATTGCTTTGTTTAATCTAATGTCTGGTTTCTTACAGTTGCACCGTTTGATTCCTTTAGATGGCAGTTAAATGGGATGGATTTATATGAGGGCTGCTCTGAAAGTAACGCTTCCTATTTTATTATGTTGACCCAGAATGTCAGAAGTAAACAGTGGTATGGCAGCAGAGGTAGAACCTTCCTGCCAATATTCCATTACATTTTCTTGCCATGTAACATGTGCATGCAGAGGGCAGTCTGACAAAATACTGTCTGACATGAAAGAGTGTATGAAGTAAAGATGTGCTGTTGAATTCATCCATGCACAAAAAAAATGGCATCCATTGCTACTCACTGATGCTTGCTGAACATTTATGGAGAATAAACAGTGGATGTGAGCACAGTGAGGCAGTGGATGGTGCATTTCAGTAGTGGTGACAGCAGCATGTTACATAAAATGGTGCAGGTTTTGAAAAGCATGACATGCAGCCTCTCATCCATTGCTGGTGAAAACACACAGCTAATGATGTTGAAATACTATGTTGAAAGTATGGCTTCTCTTACAAAAGGACAGTAAGGAATCAAGGTTAATATGTCTTCAAACAAACAGCTAAATGGGTGTTGGTTTTGAAACTAGCATGAGCACACACTGGCAAAGGACAGACTTTCAGTCAGGTTGATAAAGTTGAGATTATATCCGTGCTGCTATTTGCTTTTTGCTGGCAGGAGAGGTTGATGGGTTTGGGTGGAAAGACTGGTTAAAAGCTAGTGTCAATACACATAGGCATGTGAGTTGGAGACAGTATATCTCTTTCACTTGTTTGGGAGAAGAATGATGTGATTTCTTTAGATAAAAGGATAACTTAACGTTTTTCAGATTAATTGCAAAATCCAACATAGGAATGACATCTTGTTATTGTTGTAAGCATTTTTAGATACATTAATGTATGCACACACAAATACAAGAAACAAAAGAGAGATAAAAGGGTGTTTTTTTTTTGTTTTTTTTTTTTTAATTTGTGATTAAAATAAGGGAGAGGGAAAAATGAGAAGAATTTCAGTTTGCAGAAACAATGAAGCATATATTTTGTGCTTAAAGCTCACATTATTTTCTTTCTCCTAGATTAACTTTTAATTCAGTTTTGAGTGAGCTGTGAATAAGAAACAGTCAGATCAAGACTGTTATCTGGGAGATCAGTTGTATTGAAGTAATCAGTCATCCAAGATTTGTAAACTGTAGTGAACTTTGGTGCTTGTCACAAAGAGTGGACTTGGAAAAATTTCCACCGAATTCTCTCCCATCTCATTATTACATTTGCATTTTTATTTCTAGTGGTATATAACACAGTTTCTCAATTACTCTTAATGTTTTCAAGTTGCTTTTCTCACTCTTTACTGGAGACTTCCCTTTTCTTGATGTTAGTGGTATGATGTCTATAGGAATTTATTACCTTTTTCTTATTTCTGCCATTTTATTTAACTTCATTATCTACTTCCTCACTTCTTTCCATATTAAACTGTATAAATCACGCACATGATCTGTTTTTGCTCATTCAAAGTTTTACTATTGTCTTTCTGTTTTGTATGTTGACTGTTTTTTCCCTTGTTCTGTTGTGTATCAGCAAATGTAATCTCCTTGAGGTGTATTTTTTTTTCCTCCTTTCTTGTTGTTGGCTTGTTGTTGGTACATAAACTGAACTCAGTTGTTTCTTGTACTGATCCTGATACCACAAGGGACACTTGAAAACCGCTATTGTTCCAAAATTATGGACACTGCAATTTTAAGATCTATTTAAAAATAAAAATGTTATTTTTTTCAGGTTTCCAAGTTTTTATTAAATACATATATATATATATCCTTTTTTTTTTTTTTTCTTTTTTTTTTTTTTTTTTCCTTTCTTCTGTGCTTCTTCTGCTATGGTGGCCACTAAGCTTTAGAATGTCCTGTTTTCTTATTAAAGGTGAGCTGAAAAAACAAGATGGAAATTGAATTCAGTTTGATTTATGGGTTGATTGTATCCACCAACCTTATAGAGGAATTCGTCATACAGAGAAGATGTGGATAGTGCTTTCTGAACTGTGAGTTATTCATTGTAGAACTTCTGCAGATTCTGGTATTCTGATTCTCACTCAGAACTGATCTGAGTGACACTGCAGACAAAGTAATATGGACTTTAATTGTACACTAATTGTACATTAATTATTCATGAAGCATGGGATCATTTAAGTCCTTGTAAGAAAATCATTTCTCACTATTTTTGCCTTCTTTTCACAGGATAGAAGTACAACTATTGGTCTCTAGGACAACTCTGGAAGTGAATTTTCTCTTTTTGACTCCATGCCTGTGGTTTCAGTTTATCTGCTTCTGTTTTTTTTCTTTTTTTGTTTTGTTTTGTTTTGTTTTTTTGTTTTTTTTCTCTGAGTCATATTTTCATTTCTTCCATCACAGTTTGTGCTTGTGGGAGTTTTGTTCAGAAAATTTTCATTTTCATTGGGATTTTACTTCTGGTCTCTTATCTTCTTGTAACTGCACTACTCAGGCTACAATGCTTATTTTTCTATTTTTAATTTCATCGTCCCCTTCAAAGCTGGACTTCTTACTTCTCTGTCCAAATGAGTAGGAGTGAGAATGGGATAATTTCTACATGACTATTATGACTATTTGTGAGATTTCTCATTTTACCCCTGGATCTAGGTTAATTGGTTTGTGTACTCTCCATTTGAAAACCAATTATTTAATAACAACCCTTTCTTTCTTCTGTTTGTCACAGAATTATTTTTCACTGTACTGCATAGCTTGAGCCTCGCAGAAACACAGAAGCTGGCTCTTTTTTTTTTTTTTTTTTTTTTTTTGAAGCTGGAGACAGATGAAATGTGGTCCACTACCTTATAGGTGCAATACATGAAAAGTCCATTTTCATGCAAATCTCACTGTGAGGCAGAAACACATTCAGTTCACAGAGAATGAACAAGTATTAGGCAAATACTTTTATTTGTTGACTTGTTTTTCTAATGCAAGGCAACTATTTTACTATTTTATTAAGAAAAGCTTTGAAAAGAAATAAGACATGCAGATTAATAAAATTAATTAGTGAAGTCTGAAAGTCAAAGCTCAGATGAAGAAGAAAAAGGAAAACCTTCAGTATGAACATTGTTATAGGTTTTGCTTCCAAGAGATACAATAAATATCACCCAATGCAATGTCTGTTAGTGACTTAATATATATTTTTAACAAGATTGAATATATTAAGATTCTATGAACTAATGTTTTTCATTTATTTTTTTAATTTATTTTTTTTGTGTGTGTGAGTTCCTTAAAAGTATTCATGTGATAATAAAATAAAGTAAAATCAGACAAATAAGTTCAGTTGTAATGATAATGTGATGTATATGTAGAAATTGTGCCAAATTCAAGCATGGTAGGAAATTATTTTCTTCTTGTTGGAAGAATTACACACTAATTAACACTCTGGAAATAAGTGTGTAAAGTGGATAACGCGTTAGAAATTTTAAAAAGCGTTTTTCATAGCTTATCTTAGTTAATGTTTTTAATGTGTTAAAATGTTTGAGGAGTAGTTCATTTTTAATTTCCCTCCTCTTCCCTCCTCCCTCCTCATCTCTGATGTAGGCCAAATCCTTCAAGGCAGATTAGCACAAACTCAACAGGCCAAATTCCAGTGTGATTTAAATAGGAGTTAAATTGGCAATATAAACAAATTCAATTTACATACTGTGTTAAGAGCTGGTTGGAAGAATTGCAAAGAGGAAGTCCCTTGCAGTGCATATCAGGGTTTTATTAGTCCAGCAAAACCTGGAAACTATGCCATACAGCACTGAATGCCATCTAATGGAATTTTATATATTAATATTTATAAGGTCACAGCTTATAAGTAATCCAATAAGAGCAGAAAGGGAAAAGTAAACTTTAGAGTTTGTCTTTCTTAATTTTCTCATCTTCTGATTGTATAGCAATGTGTCTAGTTTCCTATTTATTTGCATCTAGTTCTATTCAATACTTTTCTTACTGATTTGAATGAGTATGTTTGTTAAATTTGTAGATGACACCAGAACCAAAGAGATAGCATACGATTACAGCTCAGAATGAACATGTATTTGAGATAAGAGCTAAAAAATACCCCTTTCTTTAATAGGAGCAAACACAGTTTGTAATGCATAGAGCAAACAGTTATGAAAATACAGGACACAGATCTCTTGCTCAGAGAGCAAATCAACAGAAATCAGAATATTAATTCACCACTTTCTCATAGAACATTGGATAAATTTTTCCAGTGATATGACAATGCCAAAATAGGGGTAAACATTATGCTGAAATGCATAATCAAAAGCCATCCTTACAAAAATAATCATCTTTGGATTTCAACAAGTATATTGTCCAGTTTAGATGTTGCCTTTAAGGAAAAATATGGGGAATTGGAGAGAAGATATGGAAGGAGAGCAATCAGAGGTCTAAAACTCATCACCTAGGAGAAGAGATAGAATGGATGCTGCTCAGCCCAGGAGAATTCCCAGGGAGGACATGATTACAGTCTTCAGAGAAAGTAGTAACCTTTATTTTTCACAGTCATGATACCCTGGGAAAGACAGAAATATTTTAAAATCCAACAGGGAAAATTTACTTTACATATTGGGAAAACTTCTTGACAGTGAGGCTAGAGATGTATAGAAAAGGTTGTTTGCAGAAGTTGTGCAGTGACTACTTTTGATAGCCCATGAGATGAGATTAAAGAAACGTACTGGAACAGAAGGTGGACTTCCATATGCAGGACGCCTAAGACCCTTCCTGCTGCCAGGAGGACATGTCTCATATTCCAGGAGATTCTGTAGTATTATGTGCAACTACAGGAAGTCAGTGCTGCTATTGCTCATTTGAACGGCTAACTGAAAATGTGATGTTTCCTGTGACAAGCTATTTGCTTAATGTTATTATTCATGATCCAGTGAGGGTTGAAGAGTGCGTCCTTAAGAAGCCATGATAAATGCTTTTATTATCTCTTATCCATTTTAAATATGACTTATCTCATTCTACAGTGACACACTTAAGGAAAGACAGGATAGAAAAGAATACTGTAGCTAATATCCATTATAATTTTTCTTCTGTTCTTAGAGAGCAGCTTGTAGAATTCTATAGTCAGTGGAAGGTAATGGTCTGCGTCAAGAATGAACTGAAATTTGGAGGACATTGAATCACTGGATACAGGTTTTTATCTTTTTCTACTGACCTGAAAGGAACCTGAGATGGAGTAGCTTCTGGTTCAGGCTCATAAGTAGCTATCTGCATTTCATAAGGATGAATCTGCAGCATGCCAGCAGATTCAGAAAATCAGTTATAGCTTAGGTGGAGACCCATCACAATCCTTACTTTGATTTAATCAAAATAAGTGGGTTTTTTTGTTGTTTGTTTTTTTGTTTTTTGTTTTTTGTTTTTCCAGAATTTCTTGATTTAGAGATTTTAGCTTTGCCAGTCAGTTTGCTATTGTTCCAAAGAGATTTTAAATAAATCTATGTAAGGTTTCTCTATCTGCATTTCTTGCTACTTCTGTCAGCACTAAGGCCCATCTGGCCCTGGATATATACATATATTTTTTCCATGATAAATATTATTCTGAAGACAATTGTCCAAAAAGCGGCTGCTATTCTTCTTCTTCTTCTTCTTTTTTTTTTTTTTTTTTTCCATTGACTACAATGTCTGTCTCATATTGCAAATTGACTTAAATTCCTTCCATCTGCTGCTGGGAACCTAATCTAAATGTAAATTAAAATAAATATATTTCTTGGGGAAAAAAAAAAAAAAAAAAAAGAAGGATGTGTGGGGGGGAGCCTTTAAACACTCTGAACCTTAGCATATTTTTTAGTGTCCTAATTATTTTGTGTCATCTTTCTCCTGTGTACAAAAATATTTCTAATGATATCAGACTTGAGATCCTTGAAGACCTGAGAAAGGATTTCTAGGCTGCATTTCTTATAGGAATTAGTATGAAATATTATAGGCATCTCCAAAATCCTTCTACTGTTGTAGGCAAAGGGGGATGAGACTACTCACCAACTTTAGACAGTGGTAGAATACGGAGAGAAGCTAACCAAAAGGCTTGCAGTGTTTTTGACTAGAGTAAGAAAAATGTTTAGAAGCAGCTGTTATATTTTGTTCGTGTAATAAGTTGGGCTTTTTTGTTTGTTTGTTTGTTTTTTTCCTGCTTTAATGGCTTTTGTTTAATATTGACATGAACACAAAATTTCACTCCAGGAACAACATGTCATACTCAAACAATGAACATGCTCTGTTCCTGCAATTGCTAGAAAATAAACAT
>JADANK010000632.1:0-24852 GCA_021292215.1 Lophura nycthemera
GGTTTATGGGGCACGGAGGGGGGTGGGCTGTCACTGTTCCTATGGGGGAGGGGGTCTGGATGCCATGCTGCGGGCTGAGGGATGCCATGATGTGCAGGAAGGGAAATTTGGGGTGGGGGGGCGCTGGGGGGGGGGGGGACCCCACCCCTCCCCCCCCCCAACACCCCCCTCCCTTTGCAGCCCAAACTGACGCCGCAGGAGAAGCTGAAGCTGCGCATGCAGAAAGCGCTCAACAGGCAGTGTGAGCCCCCCTCCCCCCCCCCCCCAAAAAAACCTTCTTGGGCCCCCCAACCCCTTCTAGGGACCCCCACCCCCCAAAAACCTCCACCTGCTCCTCAAACCCCCCCCAAAATGCCATTTTTCCATCAATTTCCTGGTAGAAAAATCAGCCATTTTTAGCCCCCTCCCTCCCAAACCCACGCTTCTGCAGCCCCCCCCCCTCCAAAATCCCCCTCCTCAGCTCCCCTCATCCCAAACCCCCTGATTTTACCCCCCTCCCAACCCCAAACTCCCCACTTTTACCCCCAAACCCCTCATTTTTTCTCCCTCAGCCCCAAACCCCCCACATTTGACCTCAGAACTCCCGCTTCCCCCCCAGCCCCAAACCCCCAACTTTTAATTCCCCAAATCCCACATTACCCCCAAACCCCAAATACCCTACCAAACCTTTGCCCCCCAACAACCCCCCCCATTTCCCCCACCACCCTTCACTGTTGTCCCCAAACCCCTAACTTTTGCCCCCCTATTTTCATCCCTAACGCCCCCCCACTTTTGACCCCCCAGCCCCAAACTCCTACTTCCATCCCCAAACCCCCCACTTTTAACCCCTCCAGCTCCAAAACACCCCAGATTTGCACCCCCCAAATCCCCACTTTTGACCCCTGAACCCCCCCCACTTTTGCCCCCACCCCCCCCACGACCCCACAATTTCCCCTGCAGTCAAGGCAGACAAGAAGGCTGCCCAGGAGAAGATGCTGCAACAGGAGCACGAGCGCCAGGTGGGGGCTCACGCCCCATTGGGGGGGACATGTGGGGTCTTGGGGTGACCCTATAAGGTCCTTGTCCCATAGAGAGGGGCCCACAACCCCATGGGGGTCACATTATGGGGGTCTTTGGGTGACCCTATGGGGCTCACACCCCATAGAGGGGCCAATACCTCATAGAGGGGAGACATTTAGGGGTCTTGGGGTAACCCTATAGGACCCACACCCCATAGGATCACATTTTGGGGCCTCTGGTGTGACCCTATAGGGCCCACACCCCATGGGAGTCACATTATGGGGGTTTTTGGGTGACCCTATAGGGCCCACACCCCATAGAGGGGCCAATCTTGGGAATTTGAGGGTGACTCTATAGGGCCCACACCCCATAGGGTCACATTTTGGGGTCTTTGGGTGACCCTATAGTGCCCACACCCCATGGGAGTCACATTATGGGGGTTTTTGGGTGACCCTATAGGGCCCATACCCCATGGGAGTCACGTTATGGGGGTCTTTGGGGCACATTTTTGGGGTATCAGGGTGGCCCTATAAGGCCCTTGCCCCATAGAGAGTGTCCCACACCCCACGGGGGTCACATATGGGGGTCTTTGGGTGACCCTACAAGGCTCACACCCCACAGAGGGGCCAGTACCCCATAGAGGGGGGACATTTAGGGGTCTTGGGGTAACCCTATAGGACCCACACGCCATAGGAGTCACATTATGGGGGTTTTTGGGTAATCCTATAGGACCCACACCCCATAGGATCCCATTTTGGGGGTCCTGGGGTCACCCTATAAGGCCCACACCCCCATAGAGGGGCCCATCATGAGGATCTCAGGGTGACTCTATAGGGCCCACACCCCATAGGATCACACTTTGGGGTCTTTGGGTGACCCTATAGGGTTCACATCCCCTAGAGGGGCCAATACCCTGTAGAGGAGGGACGTTTGGGGGTCTTGGGGTAACCCTATAGGGCCCACACCCCATAGAGGGGCCAATCTTGGGGATCTGAGGGTGACTCTATAGGGCCCACACCCCATAGGGTCACATTCTGGGGTCTTTGGGTGACCCTATAGGGCCCACACCCCATGGGAGTCACATTATGGGGGTTTTTGGGTGACCCTATAGGGCCCACACCCCATGGGAGTCACGTTATGGGGGTCTTTGGGGCACATTTTTGGGGTATCAGGGTGGCCCTATAAGGCCCTTGCCCCACAGAGAGTGTCCCACACCCCATGGGGGTCACATATGGGGGTCTTCGGGTGACCCTACAGGGCTCACACCCCATAGATGGGGTCCCAACGCCCCTTTTTCCCCCCCATAGGAGCGTGAGGACGAGCTGCGAGCGATGGCCAGGAAGATCCGGATGAAGTGAGCCCCCCTCCTCCCCCCCCATACATCACCCCCTCAGCTTTTGGGGTTTGTTTTTTTTTGGGATCCCCCCCCCCCCTCACCCCACACATCTTTTGGGGTTTTCTTTTGCTGGCAGAGAGAGGGAACGGCGTGAGAAGGAAAGGGAGGAATGGGAACGGCAGTACAGCAGGCAGAGTCGATCCCCATCACCCCGTTACAGTGAGTGTGGGGTCGGGGGGGGGGGGCTCAGACCCCCATTTGGGGATGAAATCTGGGGGGGTTTTATATGGGGTGGGGGGTAGCAGGGGCAGAAAAGATGGCTGGAAATGGGGCTGGGGGCACTGAGCCCAAATTCTACCCCCTATAGGTCGGGAGTACAGCTCGTCCAGGAGGTGAGTTGCCCCCAATGTCTTTAGGGAGGGGTCTCACCCCACATTTTGGGGTCTCACCCCATATTTTGGGGTCTCACCCCACACTTGGGGGTCTCACATTGGTGCTGACCCCCCCCTCACCCTTCTCTTCCTCCCACCCCCTTTTCCAGGCGGTCCCGATCCCGATCCCGGAGCCCCCATTACCGTCACTGAGGGTCATGGAAATAAAGGAAAAAAAAAAAACCCAAAAACCCCAAAATTCTGTGCTTCCTTTTGGAGGGGGGGGGATTGGGGTCCCACTGCCCCCCCGCTGCACTCCTGAGGGTCCCCAGAGCCCCCCCCCCAAATTGAATAGGGGTGGGGGGACCCCAATAATGGACCCCCACCCAGTTCCAGACCCAGGACCCCCAGACTGTGCCCCAAATTCCCCATAATTTACCCCAAATTCAAACCCCAGCCTGACCCCACTGGCCCCAGGAACCAAATTTTCCCCTAAATTTCAACCCTTCAGACCCCACATTGTCCCTCTGTGCCCCAAAATCCCCATAATTTGCCCCAAATTGCAGCCCCTCAGTATCCCCGTGTGTCCCAAAACCACGGGTCCCAAATAACAGCCCCAAAAACCCCAAATTCCTCAAGATTTGCCCCAAATCATCCCTATGGGCATCGTTACATCCCCCTCTACCCCAAATCCCCCTTATTTGCCCCAAATCCCCTTTATTTGCCCCAAATCCCCTTTATTTGCCCCAAAATGGCCCCGAAGGGCCGTCCCAAATCCCTCCTTTTTGCCCCAAAATGTCCACATGGCCCCAAATGGCAAAATCCCTTTTTTTTGCCCCAAAATGTCCCCATGGATCCCAGAGGGAGCCCCAAATCCCCCTTAATTTGCCCCAAAATCACCCCACAGACTCTAATAGGATCCCCCAATTCCCCCTATTTGCCTCAGATCCCACCTGCTGGCCCCAAAATCTTCCCCTGGACTCCATATGGGAAACCCCAAATCCTTCTTATTGGGCCCCAAATTTTCCCATGGCCCCAATGGCAGCCCCAAATCCCTCTTGTTTGCCCCCAAATCCCCCCCCCCCCCCTTTTTTTTTGCCCTAAATCCCACTTGATTTGCCCCATAGGGCAGCCTGGAGTCCCCTTTATTCGCCCCACATCCCACTTACCAGCCCCAAAATGACCCCAAAAAAGAGGTGACAACCAGTTTAGGGGTGAGAAAACAATTTGGGGTGAGAAAGGATTGGGGATGACAGCGCAGTGGTTTTGGGGTCGCGGGGTGGTTGTAGGGTCACGGTGTTCCTGACCTCCTGTGAGCAGAGCTGGGCCGCCATTGGGGTCGGCACGGTGGTTATGGGGTGGTGTCCCTGTAGGGTGCCACCTACCGTGGCCTTGGGGTGTCGTGTCATCTGTGGGGTGGGACTTCGGGGTCAATGGGGCCACTGGGGATCAATGGGGCCGTTGGGGTTAATGGGGGCATTGGGGTTAATGGGGACTTTGGGGTCAACGGGGGCCGTTGGGGCTCATTTGGGACCACAGGGGGTTAATGGGGACATTGGGGGCAATGGGCCATTGGGGGGCAATGGGGGCATTGGGGTTAATAGGGCCATATAGGAGTCAGTAGGGCCATATGGGGATCAATGGGGGCGTTGGGGGTCGATAGAGGCTTTAGGGTCAATGGGGCTGTTGGAGTCAATGGGGTCATTGGTGTCAATGGGGACATTGGGGTCAATGGGGACATATGGGAGTCAATGGGGCCGTTGGGGTCAACGGGGACTTTGGGGTTAATGGGGGCATTGGGGTCAATGGGGCCATATGGGAGTCAATGGGGGCATTGGGGTCAATGGGGCCATATGGGAGTCAATGGGGGCATTGGGGTCAATGGGGCCATATGGGAGTCAATGGGGCCATTGGGGTCAATGGGGCCATATGGGAGTCAATGGGGGCATTGGGGTCAATGGGGCTGTTGGAGTCAATGGGGGCGTTGGGGGTCAATAGGGCCGTTGGGGTTAATGGGGATGTTGGGGTCAATGGGGCTATATGGGAGTCAATAGGGATGCTGGGGTCAATAGAGATGTTAGGGGTCAATGGGGACTTTGGGGTCAGTGGGGCTGTTGGGGTTAATGTGGGCATTGGGGACAATGGGGCCATATGGGTGTCAATGGGGACTTTGGGGTCAATGGGGGCACTGGGGTTAATGGGGACTTTGGGGTCAATGGGGTCAATGGGGTCAATCAGACCATAGGGGAGTCAATGGGAATGTTGGGGTTAACAGGGCCGTTGGGATCAATGGGGACTTGGGGTTAATGAGGATGTTGGGGTCAATAGGGCCATATGGGAGCCAGTGGGGGCACTGGGGTCAATGGGGGCGTTGGGGGTCAATAGGGCCGTTGGGGATAATGGGGACGTTGGGGTCAGTGGGGCCGTATGGGAGTCAGTAGGGATGCTGGGATCAATAGAGATGTTGGGGGTCAATGGGGACTTTGGGGTCAGTGGGGCTGTTGGGGTTAATGGGGGCATTGGGGTCAATGGGGCCATATGGGGGTCAATAGGGCCGTTTGGGTCAATGGGGCCATATGGGAGTCAATGGGAATGTTGGGGTTAACGGGGCTGTTGGGGTCAATGGAGACTTTGGGGTTAATGGGGGCACTGGGGTCAATAGGGCCATATGGGAGTCAGTGGGGGCACTGGGGTCAATGGGGGCGTTGGGGGTCAATGGGGGCATTGGGGTCAGTGGGGCCATATGGGGGTCAATGGGGATGCTGGGGTCAATAGAGATGTTGGGGGTCAATGGGGACTTTGGGGTCAGTGGGGGGCTGCTGGGGTAATGGGGGCATTAGGGTCAATGGGGCCATATGGGTGTCAATGGGGACTTTGGGGTCAATGGGGCTGTTGGAGTCAATGGGGGCACTGGGGTCAATAGGGGCGTTGGGGTCAATGGGGACACTGGGGGTCAATGGGGCCATTGGGGTTAACAGGGTTGTTGGAGTCAATGGGGACTTTAGGGTCAATGGGGCCGTATGGGAGTCAATGGGGATGTTGGGGTTAGCATTGGGGGGACTTTGGGGCCAATGGGGCCATTGGGGTTAATGGGGCCATATGGGAGTCAATAGGGATGTTGGGGTCAATAGAGACGTTGGGGGTCAATGGGGACTTTGGGGTCAGTGGGGCTGTTGGGGTTAATGTGGGCATTGGGGTCAATGGGGCCATATGGGTGTTAATGGGGACGTTGGGGTCAATGGGGCACTGGGGTCAGTGGGGCCACATGGGGGTCAATGAGGATGTTGGGGTCAATGGGGACTTTGGGGTCAGTGGGGACTTTGGGGTCAATGGGGCCATATGGGAGTCAATGGGGATGTTGGGGTTAGTGTTCGGGGGACTTTGGGGTCAGTGGGGACATTGGGGTCAATGGGGCCATATGGGAGTCAATGGGGATGTTGGGGTTAGCATTGGGGGGACTTTGGGGTCAATGGGGCCATTGGGGTTAATGGGGCCATATGGGAGTCAATAGGGATGCTGGGGTCAATGGAGACGTTGGGGGTCAATGGGGACTTTGGGGTCAGTGGGGCTGTTGGGGTTAATGTGGGCATTGGGGTCAATGAGGCCATATGGGTGTCAACGGGGACTTTGGGGTCAATGGGACCATAGAGGAGTCAATGGGAATGTTGGGGTTAACAGGGCCGTTGGGATCAATGGGGACTTTGGGGTTAATGGGGACGTTGGGGTCAATAGGGCCATATGGGAGCCAGTGGGGGCATTGGGGTCAATGGGGGCGTTGGGGATCAATAGGGCCGTTGGGGTTAATGGGGATGTTGGGGTCAGTGGGGCCATATGGGGTCAATGGGATGCTGGGGTCAATAGAGATGTTGGGGGTCAATGGGAACTTTGGGGTCAGTGGGGCTGTTGGGGTTAATGGGGGCATTGGGGTCAATGGGGCCATATGGGTGTCAATGGGGACTTTGGGGTCAATGGGGGCATTGGGGTCAATGGGGGCATTGGGGTCAATGGGGCCGTTGGGGTTAACAGGGCCGTTGGGGTCAACCAGGGACTTTGGGGTTAATGGGGGCACTGGGGTCAATAGGGCCATATGGGAGTCAATGGGGGCATTGGGGTCAATGGGGGCGTAGGGGGTCAATAGGGCCATTGGGGTTAATGGGGGCATGGGGTCAGTGGGGCCATATGGGAGTCAATAGGGATGCTGGGGTCAATGGAGACGTTGGGGGTCAATGGGGACTTTGGGGTCAGTGGGGCTGCTGGGGTTAATGGGGGGCATTAAGGGTTCAATGGGGCCAATGGGGGTTCAAGGGCCCGTTCGGGGGGCAATGGGGCCATATGGGAGTCAATGGGAAGGTTGGGGGTTAAAGGGGCCCTTGTTGGGGGTCAATGGAGGACTTTGGGGGTTAATGGGGGCACTTGGGGTCATAGGGCCATATGGGGGAGGTGGGGGCCTTGGGGCAATGGGGCTGTTTGGAGTCAATGGGGGGCATTGGGGGAAATAGGGCCGCTGGGGTTAAATGGGGGGCATTGGGGGTCAATAAAGGGCCCAACGGGGTTGGGGTTTTAATGGGGAAACGTTGGGGGTCAAGGGGCCAATAAGGGGAGCAATAGGGATGTTGGGGGTCAATAGAAACGGTTGGGGGTCCAATGGGGGACCTTTGGGGTCAATTGGGCTGCTGGGGTTAAATGGGGGGCCAATTTGGGGTTCTGGGGGCCATTATGGGGGTCAATGGGGGCAACGGGGGTTAAGGGGCCATATGGGAGTCCCAAGGGGATTGGTTGGGGGGCAATAGAGGGCATTGGGGTCAATGGGGCTTGTTTGGAGTCAATGGGGGCATTGGGGTCAATAGGGCCGGTTCGGGTCAAATGGGGCCCAATGGGAGTCAATGGAATGTTGGGGTTAACGGGGGCCGTTGGGGTAATGGGGAACTTTGGGGTTAAGGGGGGCACTGGGGTCCAATAGGGCCCTATGGGAGTCGTGGGGGCACGGCGGGCCTTGGGGTCAATTGGGGCGTTGGGGGTCAATGGGGGCCTTGGGGGTCAATGGGGCCAATGGGGTCAATGGGGGAATGGGGGTTCAATGGGGTTGGGTTCAATGGGGCCTTTGGGGGTCCTGGGGCCTGGGGTAATGGGGGCCAATTGGGGGTCAATGGGGGCCAATGGGGTTTTCAAAATTTTGGGGCCTTTGGGGGTCAATGGGGCCTTTGGAGTTCAATGGGGGGGCCAATGGGGGTCCCTGGGGCCTTGGGGTCAATGGGGCCTGGGGGTTCAATGGGGCCCTGGGGTTTAATTGGGGCCAATGGGGGGGTCAAGGGGCCAATGGGAGTCAATGGGGAATGGGGGTCAATTGGGGGGAATTTGGGGTCAATGGGGCCAATTGGGGGTTAATGGGGCCAATGGGTTAAAAGGGGAATGGGGGTCAATGGGGCCTTTTGGGATCAATGGGGCCTTTGGGGGTCCTGGGGCCTTTGGGGTTTAATGGGGCCAATTGGGGGTCAATGGGGCCAATGGGTTGTCATTGGGGGACTTTGGGGTCAATTGGGGGCACGGGGGTCAATCAGGCCCTATGGGAGTCATTGGGGTGTTGGGGGTCCAAAGAGGCATTTGGGGGCAATGGGGGCATTGGGGTCAATGGGCCCGTTGGGGGTCAATGGGGACGTTGGGAGTCAATGGGAATGTTGGGGTTAACAGGGCCGTTGGGGTCAATGGGGACTTTGGGGTTAATGGGGGCACTGGGGTCAAAAGGGCCATATGGGAGTCAGTGGGGACATTGGGGTCAATGGGGCTGTTGGACTCAATAGGGGCATTGGGGTTAATGGGGACGTTGGGGTCAATGGGGCACTGGGGGGTCACCCAAGGGGGGCGGGCCACCATGGGGGTCCAATGAAGGATGGTTTTGGGGGTCAAGGGAACTTGGGGGTCAGTGGGGCCATATGGGGTCAATGGGGCTGTTGTGGATGGCCCCCACCCCGGGCCATCCCCCCACCCTCACCTCTGGGGTCGCCCCCCCGAACGCTCCCCCATTTTAAGTGTTTCATCCTAAAAAAAAAAAAAGAAATAGGGAATTCCCAGAAATGCCCCGAATGCAGCCAAAAAATCCAAATCCACCCCCAAATCCTGCCAGAATTGCCCCAAAAGGGGTCCACATTGCCCCAAGTGCGATGGGGACGGACCCCCCCACGCTCCCCCCAAGGGGATTTTGGGATCCCCCACCCCCCCACCCCACTCACCGATGGCTGTGGGGCGCTTCGATCCGGAACCGACACCAGAACACGGGAACGCAGCGGGAAGGCGGCCCTAAGCCTGGGGGAATGGGGAGGGAATGGGGTCATATGGGATTGGGGTGGGATGGAATGATTCCCTTTGGGATTGGGAAGGGAATGGGTCCCTATGGGGCGAGAATGGGAACGGTTCCCAATGGGACTGGGATTGGGAATGATTCCCTATGGAATTGGGATGGGAATGGGTCCCTATGGGGTGGGAATGAGGTCATATGGGATTGGGATGAAAATGGGAATGATTCCCTATGGGATTGGGAATGATTCCCTATGGGATTGGGATGGGAATGGGTCCCTATGGGGTGGGAATGGGAACGGTTCCCAATGGGACTGGGGTTGGGAATGATTCCCTATGGAACTGGGATGGGAATGGGTCCCTATGGGGTGGGAATGGGGTCATATGGGATTGGGATGAAAATGGGAATGATTCCCTATGGGATTGGGATGGGAATGGGTCCCTATGGGACTGGGAATGGGTCCCTATGGGGTGGGAATGGATCCCTATGGGGTGGGAATGGGAATGGATCCTTTATGGGATTGGAAATGGTTCATAATGGGGTGGGAATGGGAATAGGTCCCTATGGGGCAGGAATGGGAATGGTTCCCTACAGAATTGGGATGGGAATGGGTCCCTATGGGATTGGGAATGGATCCCTATAGGGTGGGAATGGGTCCCTTATGGGATTGGAAAAGGTTCATAATGAGATGGGAATGGGTCCCTATGGGGCAGGAATGGGAATGGTTCCCTACGGAATTGGGATGGGAATGGGTCCCTATGGGGTGGGAATGGGTCCCTTATGGGATTGGAAATGGTTCATAATGGGGTGGGAATGGATTCCTATGGGAATGGGTCCCTAGGGGGCAGGAATGGGTTCCTATGGGAATGGGTTCCTATGGGGCAGGAATGGGAACAGTTCCCAATGGGATTGGGATGGAAATGGTTCCCTATGGGGCAGGAATGGGTCCCTATGGGGTGGGATTGGCAATGCTTCCCAATGGGATCGGGATGGGAGCGGGTCCAAGTGGTTGGGAATGGACCACTATGGGGTGGAATAGGGAATGGGTCCTAATGGGATTGGGAAAGGGAATTGTTCCCGATGGGAATGGTTTCCTATAGGAATGGGATGGTTCCCAGTGGGGTGGGAATGAGTTCCTATAGGATTGGGATGGGAATGGGAATGATTCTCTATGGGATTGGGATGGGAATGGTTCATAATGGGGTGGGAATGGGAATGGATCCCAATGGGACTGGGATTGGGAAGGGCAGGAATGGGGGATGTTCCCAATAGGGAACCTTTCCCATCTCTACCCTATGGGGTGGGAATGGAAGTGGTTTCCTGACCCCAAAAGATCGGGAATGGGGGAACATTCCCTGGTCCCAATGGGATCGGGGATGGGAATGGGGAATGGTCCCAGTAGGAATGGGAACAGTCACTGAGCCCATGGGTTGGGATCGAGGACCATTCCCCAGGGGGTGTGGGGAGGGGTGTGGGGAGGGGTGTGGGGAGGGGGGAGGCTCTGCCCCACAGCTCTGCCCCCACCTGCTGTTCTTCTGGCAGCGGGACAGGAAGCGAGCCGAGATGCTGAGGCGCGGGTTGAGGATGAAGGTGCTCTCCTCATCCTCACCTGCGGGCGCCTTTGTCTCCTTCAGGGTTCCCCCAAACCCTTCTGTGCTCACGGGGGGGGGAACTGTCAGCGCCGCACCCCACACTTTTCCCCCAAACCCCCCCTCAAGCATCCCCCCCCCCAGCCTCTGTTGTCCTCCAACCCCCCACGGCCCCTCAGCATCCCCCACTGCTGGCCCTATGGGGAAACCCCCCGACTGCAGACCCCGTAGGGAAATGCCACCCCTCCCACCGCCCCTTTCTGTGGGGTTGGGGCTTTTGGGATCTCACCGTGGGGTTGGGGATTCGCCCCCAGCAATGGGATGGCGCCCCGTTCCTCTGAGTGCGCTCCGGGATTCCTTTGGGAAAGAGATGGGGGGAGATGGGGGTGGGGGGCACAGAGGGGTCGGGGGTCCCCAAATCCCCTCTGAAGGCACAGCCCCAGGACCGTGCCTTTGGGGTGGAGTTGAGGTTGGATCACGCCCCACACAGTTCCCAAATTCTGACCTTTCGGTGGCATCCCGGGGTGGGATGGGACTTGGGGCGGAGATTTGGGGCGATGATCCCAAAATAAGGGGGGACCCAACCCCACAAGGGAGGGACCCCAACCCGCTCCCCTCCTCTGCGCTGTTCCCCATCGCCTCCAACGGTTCCGGTTCCTCTTCAGGTTCATCCGAGAGGATTTCGGAGCAGCCCGAATCCTCAGTGCTGGGGGAGGCCTCCGTCTGTTGGGATGGGCCCCAAAACGACCACTGTAGGATCTCGTGGTCCTGTGATCCTAAAGGTCCTCCCACCCCAAGAACCGTAGGATCCCACAGTTCCATGATCCTCAAGGTCTTTCCAACCCACCATTATAGATCCCATGATTCCCATCATCCTAAAGGTCTTTCCAACCCCACCCAATCCAACCATTGTAGGATCCTGGAGTTGTTCTATGACCTATAGGATCCCATCCCAACCCCACCATTATAGGATCCCATGGTTCCACCTATCCTAAAGGTCTCTCCAACCCACCATTATAAGATCCCACAGTTCCATGATCCCAAAGATCTCTCCAACCCATCCAACCACTGTAGGATCCCATGGTTCCATCATCCTAAAGGTCTTTCCAACCCAAACCAACCCAACCCAACTATTATAGGATCCTGGAGTTCTATGACCTATAGGATTCCATCCCAACCCCACCATTATAGGATCCCATGATCCCATCATCCTAAATGTCTCTCCAACCCACCATTATAGGATCCCATGGTTCCATCATCCTAAAGATCTTTCCAACCCAACCCAGCCATTATAGGATCCCATGGTTCCATCATCCTAAAGGTCTCTCCAACCCAACCATGATAGGATCCCACAGTTCCATGATCCCAAAGATCTCTCCAACCCATCCAACCACTGTAGGATCCCATGGTTCCATCATCCTAAAGGTCTTTCCAACCCAATCCAACCCAACTATTATAGGATCCTGGAGTTCTATGACCTATAGGATCCCATTCCAACCCCACCATTATAGGATCCCATGTTCTATGATCCCAAAGGTCTCTCCAACCCAACCCAACCATTATAGGATCCCATGGTTCCATTCATCCTAAAGACTTCTCCAATCCATTCCAACCATTCTAGGATCCCATGTCCCATGATCCCAAAGATCTCTGCAACCCAACCCAACCACTGCAGGATTCCCATGTTCCATCATCCCAGAAAATCTCTCCAACCCACCATTATAGGATCTCATGGTTCCGATCATCCTAAAGATCTCTCCAATTCAACCCACCATTATAGGATCCCGGAGTTCTATGACCTATAGGATCCTATGGAAACCTCACCATTATAGGATCCCAGGGATTCCATCATCCTAAAGAGTCTTTCCAACCCAACCCAACCATGACAGGATCCCACTGTTCCATGACTTATAAGGTCCCCTGCATCCCAACCACTGTTTGTAGGATTCAGTGGTTCCATGGTCCTAAAGTTCTCTCCAACCCAACCACTGTTGGATCCCATGGCCCTGTGATCCTAAAGTTCTCTCCCACCCCAACCATTATAGGATTCCATGGTTCTATGATTCCATCCAACCCAACCACTGTAGGACCCCATGGTTCTATGATCCTAAAGTTCTCTCCAACCCAACCTCTGTAGGACCCCATGGTTCCATGCTCCATACAGTCCCTCCTCCCACGACCTTTGTAGGATCCCACACTCCCACGACCCCGAAGGTCCCCCCCCCCCCCAAAACCCCGACGTCGGATCCCACAGTTCCCAATCCCACCTCCATCAGGATCTCCCCCAGGTTCTGGGGCCACAGCTCCACCCCCCCCTCATCTTCCAGCTCTGCCTTGAAGGGGGTGAGGGCTGTGGGGTCCATCTGTAGGATCACCACGGGGGCATTCTGGGCACTCTCAGCCCACCGTCCCTGTGGTTGGTAAATGTAGGGGGGTCTGACGCTGCCATCCTCTTCTCCCAGCTGTGGGGCACAACAGTTTAACGGGGTTGGGGGGGTGGGACGGGACACAACGGGATCCCCCACCCCCTTCAGATCCTATATGGGATCGGGATCCTATAGGGACGGAGTGGCCCCACTCACCAATCGCTTCGCCCACAGCGGCATTCTCCCATTGGTGAGGATGCAGTTGGGGGCTGTGGGGGGCAGAACAAAGGTTGGTCGGGAGGAAATTGGGGTGAAAAAAGGGGAAAGAGGGCAAAAATGCACAGCTCTCCCCCCCCCAGCTCCGCTTCCAGAACCCACGTGGCTCCGGATCCGGCCCGATGGGGGTCTGTGGGGCTGGGATGGGAAGGGGGACGTTGAGGCTGTGGTGGTGCTGCCGCATTCGGTCGCTGAGGTCGGAGCTCAGACGCCACACGAAGACACAACTGGGGCAGAAAGGGGTGAAAAAATGGCTCTCAAAATCCCTTTTTTCTCCCAAATCCCAACAAATCCCATCTTGTCCCCGGTTTCTGACCTAAATCCCAACAAATCCCATTTTCCTCCAATTGCACGACACAAATCCCAATAAATCCCATTTCTCCCCAATTCCACAACCCAAATCCCAACAAATCCCATTTTCCCCCCAAGTTCCACGACCCAAATCCCTCCAAATCCTATTTTCTCCCCAGTTTCTGACCCAAATCCCAACAAATCCCATTTCCCTCCAATTACATGACGCAAATCCCAAGTAAGTCCCATTTCTCCCCAATTCCAGGACCCAAATCCCATTTTCTCCCCAGCTCTACGATCCAAATCCCACTCAACCCCATTTCTCCCCAGTTCCACGACCCCGATCCCATTTTTCTCCCCAGTTTATGACCCAAATCCCATTTTTCACCCCATACCTGTCCCTGGAGGCGGTGATGAGATGGCGGCAGTCGGGGGTGAAGCGCATCGCTGTGACCACATCTGGGGCAGAGGGATGGGAGATGGGAAACCCCACGTGTTCAGGGAGGGGAAAAATCCCAAATCTGGGGCATGAGGGCAACAGAAAGCGAAGGGGAAATGGGGTGGAAGGGGAAACCCCAAAATGTGGGGCACTACCAGACCTGAGTGCCCAAAAACGCGGGCGACGCAGAGCCCCGAACGGCCCTCGATGATGGAGATGGATTTGTCGGAGCCACTCGTGGCCATGAAGGTTCCTGAGGGGTCCCAGTGCACCTGGGGGGGATATGGGGTCAGAGGGGCACGGGAGGAGAGAATCCCATAGTGGTTGTGTGGGGAGGAATCTTTAGGGTCATGGAACCATGAGATCCTACAGCGGTTGGGGTGGAGAGGACCTTCAGGGTCATGGAACCATGAGATCCCACAAGGGTTGGTTTTAGGGATCTTAAAGACCATAGAAGTGTGGGATCCTACAATGGTTGGGATGGGAGGACCTTTAGGATCACAGAATCATGGGATCCTACAGTGGTTGGTTTTAGGGATCTTAAAGACCATAGAACTGTGGGATCCAACAATGGTAGGGGTGGAAGGGACCTTAAAGACCATAACACCATAGGATCCTACAAGAGTTGTCGGTGGGAGGACCTTTAGGATCACAGAACTGTGAGATCCTACAGTGGTTGGGGTGGAGAGGACCTTTAGGGTCATGGCACTATGGGATCCAGCAAAGGTTGGGTTTTAGGGGATCTTAAAGACCATAGAACCGTGAGCTCCTACAGTGATTGGGCTGGGAGAAATCTTTAGGATCATGGAACTATGGGATCCTACAATGATTGGGGTGGAGAGGACCTTTAGGGTCATGGAGCCATGAGATCCTACAGTGGTTGGGCCTTAGGGGATCTTAAAGACCACAGAAGTGTGGGATCCTACAATGGTTGCAATGGGAGGACCTTTAGGATCATGGAACCATGGGATCCTACAATGACTGGGGTGTAGAGGACCTTTAGGGTCATGAAACCATGAGATCCTACAATGATTGGGGCGGAGAGGACCTTCAGGGTCATGGAACCATGAGATCCCACAAGGGTTGGTTTTAGGGATCTTAAAGACCATAGAAGTGTGGGATCCTACAATGGTTGGGATGGGAGGACCTTTAGGATCACAGAATCATGTGGATCCTACAGTGGTTGGTTTGTAGGGATCTTAAGGACCATAGAACTGTGGGATCCAACAATGGTAGGGGTGGAAGGGACCTTAAAGACCATAACACCATAGATCCTACAAGAGTTGCGGTGGGAGGAACTTTAGGATCACGAACTGTGAGATCCTACAGTGTTGGGGTGGAGAGGACCTTTAGGATCATGGAGCCTATGGGATCCAGCAAAGGGTTGGGTTTTAGGGGATCTTAAAGACCAAGAACCGTGAGTCCTACAATGATGGGCATGGGAGAACTTTAGGATCATGGAACCATGGGATCCTACAATGATTGGGGCGGAGAGGACCTTTAGGGTCATGGAACCATGGGATCCTACAATGATTGGGATGTAGAGGACCTTTAGGGTCATGGAGCCATGAGATCCTACACTGGTTGGGTCTTAGAGAATCTTAAAGACCATAGAAGTGTGGGATCCTACAATGGTTGCAATGGGAGGACCTTTAGGATCATGGAACCATGGGATCCTACAATGGTTGGGATGGGACAGAAGGAACTTTTTGGGGTTGGGATGGTTTCTCTCCCTCATTTACCTTCAGCAGAGCGCCGCTGTTGGCTGCCGATCCCCTGTAGCAGCACCGCTGCTTCCCACTGCTGGCCCCATACACCCTACGGGGAGAGACAGCTCCACCACCCCAACCAGCACCAAAAATGGGGAGAAATCCTACAAATCCGGGTCCCGCTCACGCACCGCACGTTGTGGTCCTGGCACGCCACGGCCACGTGTCGCCGCACCGCGTCCACGTCCATGTCGTGTAGGGGGGTCTTCTCAGTGATGTGGTGAGTCCGGGAGAAGGTCAGCCCCTCCGGGAGCTGTGGGGCAGACAGAGGGGACATGATCCCAAAAGTTCCCTCCAACCCAGCCACTGTAGGATCCCATGGTTCCGTGATCCTAAAGGTTCCATCCAACCCGCTGTAGGATCCCATGGTTCCATGACACCAAACGTTCTCTCCAACCCAACCACTGTAGGATCCCATGGTTCCATGATCCCAAAAGCTCCCTCCAATCCATTGTAGGATCCCATGGTTCCATGATCCCAAAAGCTCCCTCCAACCCATTGTAGGATCCCATGATTCCATGATCCCAAAAGCTCCCTCCAACCCACTGTAGGATCCCATGGTTCCATGATCCCAAAGGTTCCCTCCAACCCATTGTAGGATCCCATGATTCCACGATCCCAAAAGCTCCCTCCAACCCATTGTAGGATCTCATGATTCCATGATCCTAAAGATTCCCTCCAACCCAACCACTGTAGGATCCCATGGCTGTATGATCCCAATGGTTCCCTCCAATCCAACCCATTGTAGGACCCCATAGTTCCATGATCTTTAGGATCCATACCAACCCAAGCACCGTAGGATACCATTAAATTCAACCTTTGTAGGATCCCATACTTCTATGGTCTTTAAGATCCCCTACAACCCCAACCAATTCCATGGTCCCATAACCCCTTTAAACCCAACCTTTGAAGGATCTCATGGTTCTGTGGTTTTTAATTTCCCCTACAACCCAATGACTGCGGGATCCCAAGGTTCCACGATCTTTAAGATCCTCTAAAACCCAACTACTGTAGGATCCCAAGGTTCCACGATCCCTTTATGCCCAGTCTTTGTAGGATCCCATTGTTTTATGGCCTTCACGACGCCCTGCTGCCCCAAACACCTCGGGATCCCACAGTTCCATGATCCTCAAAGTCCATCCAACCCAACCACTGTAGGATCCCACCACTCTGTGATCTTTAGGGTCGCTCCCACCACAACCATTGCAGGATCCCGTGGTTCTATGATCCCCTTTAGCCCAACCACCATAGGACCCCACAATTCCACCCCCTTTTTCACCCCTTCCCAACACCCACCTGCTGACCGGTGCGGAAGTAAATGCTCTTATCAACCCCACAACTGATGAGCTGCACTTTTTTGCTCCCTACGGGATGAGAGAAAACGGGGAGATCCCATCAGACCCCACAGCACCGCCCCAAATCCCATTGGGGGACACGGATTGAAGTCATCCCAACCCACCTGCAAAGCGGACCGACACCACAGCTGACAAATGGTCGTCCAGTGTCCGCTCCAGGCGGTAATTTTGGGACACGTTGAGGACGTGGATCAGGCAGTCCCGTCCCGCTGAGGCCAATAGGGTCGCTCCTGGGGGACGGGGGGGAGGGTGGTGGGACATCCATGGGGATTTCTCCCAGGTTTTGGGGTCGGGATGGAGCCTCACCCGTTTCTGGTTTGAAGTAATCCAAGGAGAGAATTTCGGAATCGTGCGCCTCCACTTCGGCCACCTCCCGCATGGAGCTCAGCTCGTGGATCCTGGAAGGGAACGGCAGCGAAACCCCATCGGGGTCAGGGAAGGGGAGATGCCCCAGGGGGGGATTATCCCAAACTGGTGGATCCCCAAAGGGTGGGGAACTCACCGGAGGGTCCCGGCGCGATCCCCCGACGCCAGGTGCTCCCCATCGGGGCTGACCCGCAGGACCCGCACTCCGGGTTTGGGGTCGGCGCTCTCACCTCTGTCCCAAAAGTCCTGGAGGTGTGGGGTGGGGAGGGGGTCCACGTAGAGGATGTTCTGTAGGGACTGAAGGGGGCGTTGTGGGGGAAGAGGGGGGTGAGGTGATGGAGAATGAAGGGAGACGGTCCAAAAAATGTGGGGTTGGAGAGATGCGGAAGGGAGCGACCCCAAAAGCTTCAGGGGTGTCATGAAGTGAAAGGAGATGACCCCAAAGCCTTCAATAAATGGTAGGGAATGACCCCAAAACCTGCGGGAATTCGAAGGGAATGACCCCAAAGACTGCGTGGAGTTTGAGAAATCAGAAGGAATGACCCCAAATCCTGTCAGGACCTCGAGCAACCAAAATGACCCCCAAACCTGCAGGGACCTGGAGAAATGGAAGGGAATGACCCTAAAAACTGTCTGGAGCTCGAGAAATCAATGAGAATGACCGTAAAACCCACAGGAACACGGAGACATTGAAGGAACAACCCCAAAACCTGTAGGAATTTGGAGAAGTCAAAGGGAACAACCCCAAAATCTGTAGGGATTTGGGGAAATCAAAGGAAATGACCCCAAAAGCCACAAGAACACGGAGATATTGAAGGGAATGACCCCAAAGCCCACGGGAACATGGAGAAATCAAAAGAAACAACCCCAAAACCTGTAGGAACTTAGGGAAATCAAAGCAAACGACCCCAAAAGCCACGAGGAACACGGGGAAATCAAAGGGAATGACCCCAAACCTGCCCCGTCTCACCGTGCTGTAGGCATTGCCTGGGGTGGGACGTTCAGGGCCAGACCCCAAATTCCAGATGCGGATGGTGGTGTCAGAGGAACAGGTGAGGAAGGAGCCGGGGGGCAGGCGGGGTCGCTGCTCCTCGATTTTGGGGTACACCTGTGGGGTTTTGTGGGGTCGTGGGATGTTTGGGACCTTAGGGAGCATAAAGCCATGGGATCTGGCAGTGATCGGGGGAAGGGAACCTAAAGAGCATGGAAACATGGGATCCTACAAGGGTTGGGTTGGGATGGACCCTAAAGAACCATGGGATCCTATACTGGTTGAGGTGGAAGGAAACTTTAGGATCAAAGAAGCATGGGATCCTACAATGGTTGGGTTGGAGAGATCTTTAGGATCATGGAACCATGGGATCCTACAGTGGTTGGGTTGGGATGGACCCTAAAGGCCAAGGAACCATGGGATCCTATAGTAGTTGAGGTGGAAGGAAACTTTAGGATCAAAGAAGCATGGGATCCCACAGGGTTGGGTTGGAATGGACCATAAAGATCGTGGAACCATGGGATCCTACAGTGGTTGGGTTACAGGGACCTTTAGGATCATGGAACCACGGATCCTATAATGGTGGGGTTGGGATGGACCCTAAAGATCATGGAACCATGAGAACCTACAGTGGTTGGGCTAGAGGGATCTTTAGGATCATGGAACCATGGGTCATACAGTGGCTGGGTTGGAAGAGACGTTCAGGATCAGGGAACTACGGGATCCTCCAAGGTTCGGGTTGGGAGAGACCTTAAAGACCACAAAACTACGGGAACCTACAGCGGCTGGGATGGGATCAATTGGGACGGGATGGGGTGGGATGGGTTTTCGTTTTCTGTATTTGGGATTTGGGGTCACCTCCACGCTCCAGACGGAAGCGCTGTGGAAGAGGTCTGACCACACCTTCCGCACCGCCCGCAGGTCCCCCACGTCCCACACGTAGATGCTGTGATCCCGATAGATGCAGGAGAGCCACCGCCGGGCGGGATCGTAGGACAGGGCCACGGCGTCGGGGTACAGCAGGTTCGGGCTGCCTGTGGGAACGGCAGCCAATGGGATCGCAGCCTCGGCCCAGCAGGATCCCAACACCGAGCCCAATGGGATCCCAAAACTGTCCTCAATGGGATCCCAACACGAGCCCAATGGGATCCCAACACCGAGACCAATGGGATCCCAACACTGTCCTCAATGGGATCCCAACACCGAGACCAATGGGATCCCAACACCGAGACCAATGGGATCCCAACACTGACCTCAATGGGATCCCAAAATCACTCCCCACAGGATCCCAACATCACTCCCCACAGGATCCCAACATCACTCCCCACAGGATCCCCAAACTGTCCTCAATGGGATCCCAACACCAATCCCAACACTGAGATCAATGAGATCCCAACATCACTCCCCATGGGATCCCAAAGCTGTCCTCAATGGGATCCCAGCATCACTCCCAATGGGATCCCAACACAGAGCCCCATGGAATCTCAACACCGAGCCCAATGGGATCCCAACACTGACCTCAATGGGATTCCAACATCACTTCCCATGGAATCCCAACACCGAACCCAATGAGATCCCAACACCACCCATAATGGGATCCAAAAACTGTCCTCAAAGGGATCCCAACACTGAGACCAATGGGATCTCAACACCGAGTCCCATGGAGACTCAGTGCCACTCCCAATGGGATCCCACCCCAAAACCCAATGGGATCCCACACCTGTTCCTACCAGGATCCCATCACAGATCCTAATGGGATTCGATCACTCTGGTTCCAACACCCATAGGGATCCCAATCCCAAAGGTCCCAACATGGACATCGGTCACCACATTCCCAATGGGATCCCAACACTGATCCCAATGGGATCCCACCTCAGTTCCTACCAGGATCTCATCACAAATCCCAGTGGGATCCCACTGTAGCAATCCCAACAAGACCCCACCCCCATTCCCAGTGGGATCTCACCATCATTCCCTATGGGATCCCAGTACCAAACCCAATGGGATCCAGTACCACTCCCAATGGGATCCCACTCCTGTTCCCAATGGGATCCCACCCCAAATCCCAGCGAGATCCCACCCTTGCTCCCAATGGGATCCCAGTACCTCTCCCAATGGGATCCCACCCCTCTTCCCAATGGAACTTCATCATGAATCCCAATGGGATGCCACCCTTACTCCCAATGGGATTCCTCCCCTGTTCGCATTGGGATTCCATCACGAATCCCAGTGGGATCCCACCCTTGCTCCCAGTAGGATCCCAGTACCTCTCTCAATGGGATCCCAGTACCTCTCCCAACGGGATCCCACCCCTTGTTCCCAACAGAATCCCATCACAAATCCCAGTGGGATCCCACCCTCGCTACCAATGGGATCCCAGTACCACTCCCAATGGGATCCCACCCCTCTTCCCAACGGGATCCCACCACGAATCCCAGTGGGGTACCTGGGCTGGGGGTTGTGGCGGAGGTCCACGCCGAGGGGGTGGGGGCAGGGCAGGTCGCAGCAGAACCGGAGGTCGTGGGCCTGGAAGACCCTCACGATGCCGTTGGTGCAGCCGCAGAAAACAAAATCCTCGCTGACGGAGATGCAGGAGGCCGACGAGACCTGCGAGGGGAGTGGGGGGCCCACGGGACCCCAGGGGGGGCTGCACCCCAAATCCCCACTTCCAGGTCCACCCGATAGGGTCTTCATCCCAAATCCCCTCCTTGACACCCACCCAATGTGGTCTGTACCCCCAAACCTCCACCTCCAGGTCCACCCAATAGGGTCTTCACCCCAAATCCCACCTTGACGCCCACCCTATGGGGTCCTCACCCCAAATTCCCACCATGACCCCCACCCAAGGTGGTCTGTACCCCCAAATCTCCACCTCAAGTCCCACCCGATAGGGTCTTCATCCCAAATCCCCTCCTTGACACCCACCCAATGTGGTCTGCACCCCCAAATCTCCACCTCAAGGCCACCCAAGAGGGTCTTCACCCCAAATCCCACCTTGACATCCAAGGAATAGGGTCCTCATCCCATTTCCTCTCTTTGATACCCACCCTATGGGGTCCTCACCCCAAATCCCCTCCTTGACACCCACCCAATGTGGTCTGTACCCCCAAATCTTCACCTCAAGGCCCACCTGATAGGGCCTTCACCCCAAATCCCACCTTGACGCCCACCCTATAGGGTCCTCACCCCAAATCCCCACCTCGACACCAATGTGGTCTGCACCCCCAAATCTCCACCTCAAGTCCCACCCAAAAGGGTCTTCACCCCAAATCCCACCTTGACGTCCATGGAATGGGGTCCTCACCCCATTTCCTCTCTTTGACACCTACACTATGGGGTCTTCACCCCAAATCCCACCTTGATGTCCACCCAATAGGGTCTTCATCCCAAATCCCCACCATGACACCCCCCAATGTGGTCTGCACCCCCAAATCTTCACCTCAAGGCCCACCCAACAGGGTCTTCACCCCAAATCCCACCTTGACATCCAAGGAATAGGGTCCTCACCCCATTTCCTCTCTTTGATACCCACCCTATGGGGTCCTCACCCCAAATCCCCTTCTTGACACCCACCCAATGTGGTCTGCACTCCCAAATCTCCACCTCAAGGCCCACCCAAGAGGGTCTTCACCCCAAATCCCACCTTGACACCCACCCTATAGGGTCCTCACCCCAAATCCCCACCTCAACACCCATCCTATATTATCTTCACCCCAAATCCCCACCTCGACACCAAAGTGGTCTGCACCCCCAAATCTCCACCTCAAGTCCCACCCAAAAGGGTCTTCATCCCAAATCCCACCTTGACATCCAAGGAATAGGGTCCTCGCCCCATTTCCTCTCTTTGATACCCACCCTATGGGGTCCTCACTCCAAATCCCCACCATGACACCCACCCAAGCTGGTCTGCACCCCCAAATCTCCACCTCAAGGCCCACCCAAAAGGGTCTTCACCCCAAATCCCACCTTGACGTCCATGGAATGGGGTCCTCACCCCATTTCCTCTCTTTGACACCTACACTATGGGGTCTTCACCCCAAATCCCACCTTGATGTCCACCCAATAGGGTCTTCATCCCAAATCCCCACCATGACACCCCCCAACGTGGTCTGCACCCCCAAATCTTCACCTCAAGTCCCACCCAAGAGGGTCTTCACCCCAAATCCCACCTTGACATCCAAGGAATAGGGTCCTCATCCCATTTCCTCTCTGTGACACCCACCCTATGGGGTCCTCACCCCAAATCCCCTTCTTGACACCCACCCAGTGTGGTCTGCACTCCCAAATCTCCACCTCAAGGCCCACCCAAGAGGGTCTTCACCCTAAATCCCACCTTGACACCCACCCTATAGGGTCCTCACCCCATTTCCTCTCTTTGACACCCACCCTATGAGGTCCTCACCCCAAATCCCCATCTTGACACCCAATGTGGTCTCCACCCTCAAATCTCCACCTCAAGTCCCACCCAAAAGGGTCTTCACCCCAAATCCCACCTTGACGTCCATGGAATGGGGTCCTCACCCCATTTCCTCTCTTTGACACCTACACTATGGGGTCTTCACCCCAAATCCCACCTTGATGTCCACCCTATGGGGTCTTCATCCCAAATCCCCACCATGACACCCCCCAACGTGGTCTGCACCCCCAAATCTTCACCTCAAGTCCCACCCAAGAGGGTCTTCACCCCAAATCCCACCTTGACATCCAAGGAATAGGGTCCTCGCCCCATTTCCTCTCTGTGACACCCACCCTATGGGGTCCTCACCCCAAATCCCCTCCTTGACACCCACCCAATGTGGTCTGCACCCCCAAATCTTCACCTCAAGGTCCATCCAAGAGGGTCTTCATCCCAAATCCCACCTTGACGCCCACCCTATAGGGTCCTCACCCCAAATCCCCACCTCAACACCCATCCTATATTATCTTCACCCCAAATCCCCACCTCGACACCAATGTGGTCTGCACCCCCAAATCTCCACCTCAAGGCCCACCCAAGAGGGTCTTCACCCCAAATCCCACCTTGACATCCAAGGAATAGGGTCCTCGCCCCATTTCCTCTCCAGATACCCACCCTTGGGGGCCTCCCCCCAAATCCCCTCCTGACACCCCCCATGTGGGGTCTGCACCCCCAAAATCCCACTCCCGGCCCCCCAAAAGGGTCCACCCCAAAACCCCACCTTGAGTCCACCCAATTTGAGTCTTCACCAAAATCCCCACCTCAACACCCCCCCAAGGGTCTGCACCCCCAAAATCTTACCCTCAAGCCCACCCAAGAGGGTCTTCACCCCAAATCCCACCTTGAAAACCAAGGAATGGGTCCCCATCCCTTTCCCCTTTGATACCCACCCTATGGGGTCCTCACCCCAAATCCCCTTCTTGACGCCCACCCAATGTAGTCTGCACCCCCAGATCTCCACCTCAAGGCCCACCCAAAAGGGTCTTCACCCCAAATCCCACCTTGACATCCACGGGATAGGGTCCTCACCCCATTTCTTCTCTTTGACACCCCCCCTATGGGGTCCTCACCCCAAATCCCCACCATGACCCCCACCCAATGTGGTCTGCACCCAAAAACCTGTACCCAAGGTCCACCCAAGAGGGTCTTCACCCCAAACCCTTATCTGCATGCCCACCCAACGGGGTCCTCACCCCATTTCCTCTCTTTGGCACCCGCCCTATGGGATCCTCACCCCAAATCCCCACCTCGACATCCACCCAACGGGTTCCTCCCCCCAGCAACACCCACCCAGTGGCTCCTGACCCCCAGATTTTCATCTTCAGGCCCACCCCACGCGCCCACCCACCCCTCAGACCCCCTCACCTTCACGTCCACCCACTTCTCCAGGACCCTCCTCCCATCGAAGCGGCACAGCAGCCCCGTGGTGGAGATGCAGAAGGTGTCCATCGCCATCCGACCCCGACCTCCGGCTGCCCCACAGAACACGTTGTCCTGCAGACCCCCAAGCAGCCCCCCGCGTCCCGACAGCGGCACCGGCCCGGTCACCTGCACTAATTAAAGCCTCGTTATGCTAATGAAGGAGATACAGGGTGGGTTAAGGAGGGGAGAGCAGAACTACGGTGCGATCCAAGGGGGGGAAAAAGCTCCAAAATCCCCCAAAATTGGGTGGGTTTTGGGGTCGGGTTGAATGTTGGCAGAGCGAAGCGGAGGCAACGGTGCAGATTTGGGGGAGAAATGTTTCAGAATTTACCCCAAATTTGGCATTTTTGGGGCTGCTGTCGCACTGACGGAGCGAAGCGATGAGAGTAGTGCGAGTCTGGGGGAGAAAAGCTCCAAAAAAACCCCAAAATTTGGACTTTTTGGGCTGTTTCCACTTTGTTGGACTGAAGTGACGACGGCAGTGTAGATTCAAGAAGAAAAGTTCCATAATTAATCCCCCCCAAAACCCAAATT
>JADANK010000633.1:0-24783 GCA_021292215.1 Lophura nycthemera
CGGGATTTAGCCGAGGGTTTTTAGATTGGTTGGAGGTTGGGTAGGTGGGTTTTGATAGGTTGGGTGGGGAGGTTGGGTTTGGGTTTGGGTTGGGGGTAGGATGGGTTGGGTTGGGTAGGTTTGGGTTTTGGTGGATGGGTTGGGTAGGAGGGTTGGGTTTGGGTAGGTTGGGTTGGGGAAGGATGAGTTGGGTGGGGGGGTTGGGAAGGAGGGGTTGGGTAGGTTGGGTTGGGTAGGATGGGTTGGGTGGGATGGGTTGGGTTGGGTAGGATGGGTTGGGTTGGGTAGGTTGGGTTGGGTTGGGTTGGGTAGGTTGGGTTGGGTAGTTTGGGTTGGGTTGGGTTGGGTTGGGGAGTTTGGGTTGGGTTGGGTTGGGTGGGATGGTTGGGAGGTTGGGGTTTGGGTTGGGAAGGATGGGTTGGGAAGGATGGGTTGGGTAGGTTGGGTTGGGTGGGATGGGTTGGGTAGGTTGGGTTGGGTAGGTTGGGCTGGGTTGGGTAGGATGGGTTGGGTAGGATGGGTTGGGTAGGATGGGTTGGGTAGGTTGGGTTGGGTTGGGTTGGGGAGTTTGGGTTGGGTTGGGTGGGAGGGTTGGGAGGTTGGTGGGTTGGGGAGGGGGTTGGGAAGGATGGGTTGGTTGGTTGGGGTTGGGAAGGATGGGTTGGGTAGGTTGGGTTGGGAAGGATGGGTTGGGTTGGTTGGGTTGGGTTGGTTGGGTTGGGTTGGGTAGGTTGGGTTGGATTGGTTGGGTTGGGTAGGATGGGTTGGGTGATGGGTTGGGTAGGATGGGTTGGGATGGGTTGGGTTGGGTAGGTTGGGGTTGGGAGGTTGGGTTGGGAAGGATGGGTTGGTTTGGTTGGGTTGGGTTGGTTGGGTTGGGTAGGTTGGGTTGGAGTTGGGTTTGGTTGGGTTGGGTGGGGGTTGGGTTTTTGGGTTGGGTAGGTTGGGTTTTGGACCTTGTGGTCTTTGAAAGGTCTTCTCCAGCGAGCAACTCAGTCGCTGAGAAAAGCTGGGACTGCCTCCCTGGAGAAGGGCAGAAGGGCTCAGGGGCAGCACCGGGCCTGAGCCGACAGGCCATGGGAAACCCCCAACCCCGGGAAAGATGGACGGACAGATTGACCGCTGGGAAGGGTGCCATCGCCCAACCCACGGGGGTTCCTCTCTTCCCCGTGCAGCCCGATCCAAACAGTTTTGCCGGCTCGGAAGCGCATCGAAATCCTTTGAAGGCCAAAGGGTGTTAATTTCAGGCAGTTTTAGCATTGTCCCTCCAGCAGGCTGCAGGGCGCCGGTTTTGAGGACGGAAGGGGATTTTTGTTTGTGCTTCCGGGCCAAGAGCTGCCCCGGGGGCAAGCTAGGCACCCCCCGGATGCGGGAGGCCTTGGGGGAAGTAACGTGCCGCTGTCCCTCCCCATTCTGCTGATGTCCTCGGAGGTTTGGGGCTCGTGCCCCCATCTCCTCCTTATTGTCTACAGAATCACAGAATCACAGAATCGTAGGGGTTGGAAGGGACCTCCAGAGATCATCGAGTCCAACCCCCTGCCAAAGCAGGTTCCCTACACCAGGTCGCACAGGTAGGTGTCCAGGCGTGTCTTGAATATCTCCAGAGAAGGAGACTCCAAACCTCCCTGGGCAGCCTGTTCCAGTGCTCCGTCACCCTCACCGTAAAGAAGTTCTTGCGCACATTGGTGCGGAACTTCCTGTGCTCCAGCTTCTGGCTGTTTCCCCTTGTCCTGTCTCCACACACTGCTGAAAAGAGTCTGGCCTCGCCACTCTGCCCCCCACACCTTAGATATTTATAGACCTGGATCAGGTCCCCTCTCACTCTTCTCTTCTCAAGGCTAAACAGACCCAGTACTCAGCCTTTCTTCATAGGGGAGATGCTTCAGGCCCTTCACCATCTTTGTGGCTCTCCACTGCACTCTTTCCAAGAGATCCCTGTCTTTTTTGTACTGGGGAGCCCAGAACTGGACACAGTACTCCAGATGAGACCTTACCTCTGAGGGCAGAGTAGAGGGGGAGGATCACCTCCCTCGACCTGCTGGCCACGCTCTCTTTAATGCACCCCAGAATGCCACTGGCCTTTTTGACCACTGCTGGCTCATGGCGTCCACCAAGACACCCAGGTCCTGGTCCAGGAATCACTAAGGCTGAAAAAGACCTGTAAGTATATCTAGTCCAACCATCAGCCCACCCCCACCACGCCCACCAACCACATCCCTCAGCGCCACATCCATACAGCTCTTAAACAACTGCAGGGACGGGTGACTCCACCACCTCCCTGGGCAGCCTGTTCCAATGTATCACCACTGTTTCTGGGAAGAAATTATTCCTAATATTCAATCTGAACCTCCCCTGGAGCAACTTGAGGCTATTACCCGTAACAATAGACTATTAGATTCAAAAAGAAAAAAAAAAAAAGAAACCACATCTAAAATCTAAACGGAAACGGTGGCCAGGGAAACTCCACGGGCATTGCAGTGCTCCCTGCTGCTGTTCCAATCATTCTCCTCCAAAAACTAATAGCATTTCCCCTGGAATCCGACCCAGCTGTTGGGCACACACGGGTAAAGTCTGGACGAGGTGGGTCTGGGGTCCGCTGACACACTGAAAATGAGGAATCGGACAAATGTGGGGCAAGGAACAGGAAATCTGCATTTCTGTCACCTCCCTCCAGCAGAGGTGGGGGATGGGCTGCGCTGCGACGTGCTGCAGCCCCGCGGATGGTTGCAGAGGTTGGGATGGTTGAGCAGAGCCTGGCGTAGGGCACAGAATGTGGGAGCAGGGCTGTGCTTGGGGAGCGCATCCATGTGCTGGAAACCCCAAGTCCCCGCTCTGTACCCAAAGCTGAAGCATCCTCTCCGTGGGGACACTTGGTGGCACTCAGGGGTCGATATCACCACCAGCAGCAGCACCACCACCAGCAGCAGCAGGAGGATGAGGGCTGCCAGCTCTGCACACGCAGCAATGAGCAGCACACGGGATCTCCTCCTTTCTGCCCCACGGTACCAGAGAGCGGGTGGGGGCACAACCTTCCACCCCTGTTTCTCCCCGTTCCCTCTGTTTCTGTGCTGCTGATTCATCGGAAAACATTTCCTGTTGGTCTCCTTCTCCCTTAGTTTGGAAGTGTTGGACCCCATCATTGGTATCCGCACGTCCTCTACTGGGAGCTACAGGTCAGAAGTGGAGGGCAGACATGGGTAGAAATGATCTTTCCTTTTTTTCCCGCTCCTTCACCCCTTTTTTCTCTATCCAACAAGGTCCCCGCTCTTTTTGGTGGCTTCTCCTCTTCGGTCCTGGGGTCTGGTTCTGCTCTTTGCTCTGAGGAATGGTTCTGTAGTTTTCCCACATCAGACGTGGGAAGGTTGTACTCCGTTTGGGTTTTGCATAAATGGTGCAGGGGGGGGTGGGGGGTTAAGAGGGGGGATGGAAGGGGTTGAAGGAGGGGTTGGAAAGGAGATGAAAGGAGGGAGAAACAAGGAGAGGAAGGGGAGAGAAAGTGGAAAGGAAGAAAGCGAGAGGAGAAAGAGAAACAGAACACAGTCAGTCAGTTTGAAGTATGAAGACACAAGAAGCCAAAGGTGCTGTTGGTTTACCTTCCGCTGGCAAAGGATCTGATGGCATCAGGGGAAGCCGAACCAAACGCCAAAACGGTTCTTGTGGTTGGTGTTCTTCCTCCACCCCGCCGTGGTTCTCCCAGGCACGGTCGGCGCGCTCATTTTGGAACGGCCTCTCGTGGAATGGAGCGTGCTCAGCTTTAGACATCACTGCAAACTGAGGAAAAACCCGCACACGTTGGTGATACCCAAATAATTTATCGGGACTCTGGTCAAAAGCAATTTTATTGCCGGCCCAATGCAATGCAAGCCAAGGCAAGAGAAAGCAGGTTACAGCTTTTTGCCCCGTTACCCATTGCTATCTCTTCCTCCCGTGGTTCCTCACTGGGTGATGCTTCAGGTTCACAAGCTTCCCGACGCTGTGGCGCTCCATTTACCTGCCCGAACGAAACCGTTGCCATCTCAACCGGGGTATTGCTCTCGTTTTCTTCTCCTCCTTCACTTCTCCTCCTCAGCCCTTGTCATCCGCACCAAACAATCGCAGTCTTCCAGCCGAGAGCCCATTGATATCCTTGTCACACCGATGGGAGTGGGATTTGTCCGCCTTCTGTACCTCCGGTCAGAGGTTCCGACGGCTGACGGAAGAGGCTGCAGTCTTGTACCGATAAATTACTCAGTATCTCATCCCTGTGACCAGAAATGATGCCCCATCGCTGAGCGTGCGAAGACCATCAAAGGACCCCCCGGTGAAGGAAAAAGACCCCCCTGAAAAACATCTTGGGTAAAAATTTTCTCTTAGTTCTAATGCAAAAACCGACAGCCCGTTCCCACGGGCCAAAAGTGCCCGGGATGCCACATGGCAGAAGAAGGGATAAAAGAAGGGCCCCCCCACAATGGAGAGAATGCAGAAATGGAGGTTTGCCCTCACTGCTTTCTCAGCAAACCTCCGCTTGGGTTTTTCACCTCTCCAACCACTGATTGCCCTTTTCTTAATTAGCTCTGGCTTCCGCTGTTATTTCAGACCGTTGGGAAAGTGGGCGGGTTTGAAAAACCCGGAGCCATAGGTCATTTCTGTATGAGGCTGGATTAAATGCAAATACTCTTTGCCACAGGGAGCCAGGCAGGGGCAGCCTGGCAGGGAAACGCTCTTCAAAGCCTACAGATTGGCTGCAGATGGGTTCCCAAGGTTTTTCCCACAAATCGAAAAGGGGGAACTGAAGCGGCAGAGCCCAATTTTGGATTTTTACCCTGTCCTTAGAAACAGTGGTGTGGAAAGGTCCCCAAAACCCACCCGGTGTTTAAAAGTAGAGGTTCTGAGTTCCGTGGTGAATTTCACTTGCCGAGCGATGGCGCCAGGAGGGTCCTCCCGTCACTGCAACTTCTTGGTACCAGAGAAGCCCGTGGGCCCACCGTGGGGGGTGTGGCCGCCCCGGAGCCTCCCCTCGGCCTCCTCCCGTGGGGCAGAACACCCCCACGGGTCGGACCTGGGGAACTCCGTCGTCGTTTTCTTCCGTTTCGGGATTCCAGCAGTGTGGAGAGCGGGCGCTCGGGGACGCAGTAAGGGCACGGGGGACGGGCTGCGGTTTGGGGTTGGCGATGCAAGGTATTCCAGCCCTGGGGGTCTCTGTCCTCTCTGATCCACCCATCCATGTCGGAAAAGGGGCGTTCCCGTGCCCCCCCACACCCGCGGGCTCCCGCACCCAGGCGGGTTTCCCTCGCCGACCCCGGCCGCCCGCGGTGGCCCTTCCCTTCCCCCTTCCCCGCCCCCCCACGGGCCCCCGTCCTCCCCTTCTTTGCGCTTCGCTTTCGTTTTTCACAACCCTCGGGAGGAAGCTGCTGGCGCCCGGTGAGTCCGGCGTTTCCCCGGTCTCCATTGGGCCGGGCGGGGCGGAGGGACCCAAACGGGATGCGGGTCGGCCCGGCGTTTTGTCCCGCGTGCATTCCATGGGTCCCGCAAGGCGGGTGTTGGGGGCTGCTGCTGGGGGTCCCTGGGGCCCGGCGGTGTGCGATGAGCGCTGGGGGGACCGGGCTGCTCCGGCACCGGACCCGCGGCTGCGCTCCTGCGCCGGGGCTGCGTCCTCGATTCCCCCACCCGCGGCTCACGGCTCCGACGCCGTCCGTCCCCGCAGGGCCGCACTCCCTGCGGTACTTCGTGACCGGGATGACGGATCCCGGCCCCGGGATGCCGCAGTTCGTGGCCGTCGGGTACGTGGATGGCGTAGCCTTCGGGAGGTACGACAGTAAGAGCCGGAGATTGCAGCCCATCGTGGACTGGCTGCCGCAGGAGGACCGGGAGCACTGGGACGTGCAGACCCTGAAGGCACGGGATGGCGAGCTGGATTTCTGCGACGGCCTGGGCACGCTGCAGGAGCGCTACAACAAAAGCGGAGGTGAGCGTGGTGGAAGCTGCAGAGCCTCGGGGAAGGTTCAGGCTGGACGTTAGGAAATCCTGCTTCTCTAAAGGGGGGGTGGGCGCTGGAATGGGCAGCAGGAGAGGTGGTGGGCACGAGCCTGGAGGGTTCGTGGAACGTTGGGATGTTGTGTTGAGGGCGTGGTTCGCGGAAAACCCATTGGTGATGTGGGGAATGGTTGGAGGAGATCTGTGGGTCTTTTCCAAGCTCGTTTTTCTGTGATTCTGTGATTCTATGGGGCTGGGTGGGGGTATGTGTGGGGGGCGGGCTCCTTGGGCGTTGGCAGCCCCACTGAGGGCTGGTGTGCCCCAACCCATTTACGGGCTGTGTGTGTGCGCCTCTGTCCTGCCGCCCCGTTCCCCAACCCACCCCCATCCCAGCCCCACGGCGCTGTGGCGCCCCACAGCCCCGCGCCCCCACCGCCCACCCTGGCTTGGCCCGGGGTCTCACACGCTGCAGAAGATTCGGCTGTGACTCCTGGAGGACGGCCGCATCCGGGGTACACAGTACGCATTCATGGGAGGGACTCCTCGCCTTGAATTGGACACCATGACGTTACCCGGCGGACGGGTGGCACAAATCACCAAGAGGAGTGGGAGGAGAAGGGACGTTTGCTGGGAGGAGACGGCTGGGGGCCGTTGCGTTGAGAAATTGAGGAGTACCCTGGCGCACGGGAAGCGTGCGAAAAGGAAAGGTGAGGGACGGGGGGGGATGTGGGGCGGGCTGGGGTGGGGCGGGGGGTGGGGGGGGAGCTGCCTGGCAAATGCACCCCTGCGAGCGGGCCCGAGGTGCGAGTGTG
Source organism: Lophura nycthemera (assembly GCA_021292215.1). Lineage (NCBI taxonomy): Eukaryota > Metazoa > Chordata > Aves > Galliformes > Phasianidae > Lophura > Lophura nycthemera. The sequence goes on from JADANK010000633.1 coordinate 6,765, forward strand.
GGGGAAGGGGCCCGGGGAAAGACTTTGTCCGCCCGCCACGGCCCTACCCCGGCCCTCTCCTCCCTTGGGCCTGGCCCGGAACCACTTGGGGGCTCTCCCCTTTGGGCCCCTCCCCCTTTCACCTTTTGTGGGAGGCGGGGCAAGTCCGGGCGCTACACGCGTCCCAAAGTTGGCCCTAATTGGGGGTTTGATTTGGGGGTGTTTGGGGGCCCGGGTCCCTTCTTTCACAAAGGTTTAAAACCCATTTCCCCCGGCCCCAGGGGGTGGGGGATAATTCCCACGGTGGTGTCACGGTCTGTTAGGGGGTTGGGGAATGCCCGTCGGTAAAGGCCCCAGGGCGGCTTTTAGGGGGAAAAAAGGGGGGTCCCGCGGGGGCCTCCCCTCCGGAGTCCCCCCGTTCAACCCAGCCCACGTGACGCTTCTTCGTCTGCCCGGGGGAGGAGAAGGTTCACAAAGCAGCACTTGGTGGGGAGGGAGGTCTCCCCTGCCCCTTCAGGGTGGGCGTTTGCCCGGGCCCCCTCGTTCTTTTTGGGGACGGGTGGGTTCACGAGCAGGGGTCCAGCCCCCTTTTTGCAGGCTCTCGGGGCCTTGGCTCGCGGGCCGGTGGTTGGACCGGGGCTCCGAACGGGGGGTCCGGGGGTTGGAGGGGGTCCGGTTCCCTGCGTCCCGGTTCCCTGCGCCCGCCCTCCCTGGGAGCCCCCCGGCGGGGTCGGGGACGGGGACTGGCCCCACGTGTGCTTCTCTTCTGACCCCCGAGGCAGGAACCTGGAAGCCCTGGTGCTGTGTGCTTCAGCCCGCCCTCTTGTTTGGAGTTTTGGCTGCGTGTGTCTGCGTTTGCTCAACCTCCTGAATCTCCTCTGTGTGCTCCTCTGCTCCGCTCCGTGCAGCGTTTCCTGGGGGTGACCCATGGAAGCGTCCACGTGTTGGGCAGAACTGGACTCTGAGCTGAGCACAGCTGATCATTTTTGGAAGAGATGAGCAGAGCTGGACTCTGAGCTGAGCACAGCTGATCGTTTTTGGAAGAGATGAGAGCAGAGTGGACTCGAGCCGGCCCACTGATCGTTTTTTGGAAGAGATGGCAGGCTGGATTGAGCTAGCGCAGTGACGTTTTTTGGAAGAGATGAGAGCGAGCGGCTCGAGCTGAGCAAGCTGATTTTTTGGAAGAGATGAGCGGAGCTGGACTCTGAGCTGAGCACAGCTGATCATTTTTGGAAGAGATGAGCAGAGCTGGACTCTGAGCTGAGCACAGCTGATCGTTTTTGGAAGAGACAATTTTTGGGAAGTACCTTTTTGGGGCAGGGAAAACCGGCTCCAAATCAAAACTTTAATTACTCAAAGCTTTTTTTGAGAGCCAGATTGAGAGAACTTCCTTCTGAAAAGGGAAAAAAATTCACCCTCCATCCTTCTTCACCCTTTCCAGGGACCACGGTTGTTTTTATTTCTTTTGACCATGCTGAAACTGTAACTCAAGTTTTTTGCCCATTATTTGGGATGAATTCTAGCCGTTGGCACTTTTCTTGTACTCCTGCTTTACGAAAAGCAAGATTTTCCAATTGGGGAGGTGGCAAATCTTGGATTAACGTGCAATTGGACCTCAGCAATGATCTGATGTAATGGAACTGGATAATTAAAAAAACATCCTGTAGGTGTGGGGAATGGTGGAGGGGGTGACAGCCGAGCCGCTTTCCATCATCCATCAGCGTCCGGTGTTGGTGGGGTCCCAGGAGATGGGGTGGCCAAACGCTGCCCAATGACCCCCGTGGTGGGGGGTCCTCCACAAGGAGGTCCGGGAGGCAACCTGTTGGCCTGCCCTCGGTGCAGGGAAGATTACAGCAGGGAAATATCCCCCTGCACCCAGCGCTGGTTTTTCGGTCACATCTCGGTCTGTGTTCGTTTTGGCCCCTCCTCCAAAAAAAGGACATTGAGCGTGTCCCAGAAAGGGCAACAAACTGGCGAGGGGTCGGAGCACAAATTTAGAGGAGCTGGGATTGTTCAGCCTGAGAAAATGGGGCTCAGGGGAGGCTTCGTTGCTCCTATAACTTCCTGCAGGGAGGCTGTGAGAGAGGAGGGGTTTGGGTTTTTTTTCTCCCAGGCAAAAAAACAGGAGCCGAGAAATGGCCGCAAGTTGTACCGGAGGAGGTTTAGGTTAGACAGAAGGAAAAACTTTTTTGCTCAGTGGTCGGCAGGAATGGCTGCAGGGAGGTGGGGAGTCCCGTCCCGCAGGTTCAAGGGATGGATGAGGAAGCGCGAGAACGGCTGTGCCTGCGGTTAGCAATGGGGTGGGAGGACTTGGGGGAAGATGCAGCTGTGAATCAGTCGTCAAAGAGTACACTCTTTTATACGCCTTATCTCTTGAAACCCTGGGAGTCCGGGGTTTGTTGAGAGAGAACGTGGCAGCTGTCTGATCTGGGTACACGGGGTCTTTTTGTGTGCATTGTTAACCTATCACACGTAAGAAAGCTTTACCTTTATCGCTTCGTTTGGGAAGCCCGACCAATGGAGGGAGGGATTCTCCTGCCTGGTGAATGGTACATAACTGTTGTTGAACTCAATAAAGTGGGAACTATTCAGGGCTGGCTGAGGTCCCTTCCAACCCTGGCCATGATTTTGTATTCTTTTGATGTACAGGAAATTGGAGAGCTCTGTGACTCGCTGAGCGCCGGCAGGAGGGCGGTTCGACCGATGATCTTGCAGGTGTTTCCCCCTTGTGATTCAGTTCTTGACTGCCCATTAAATCTACCAGCTCCCGGCGGGCTTTTAAGGGACATTGGGAAAAAGAAATAGGACGTATAAGAAAATTAAAAAGCAAAAGTTTTAACTGAACGAGCTGGGTTCTGGAAAGCTAGGTGCAGCTCAGAGTTGAGGTCACCGAGGAAACCGAACCAAAAACGTGTGCCCTTCCAAATTGCCAATTTTTCTAGCTTTCTAGTAAGAAATGCCAGCAGCCACCCTCTGCAGCCCCACGCAGGGCTTTTAGCGCTGTAAAACAAATGCTTTGCACCCTTCCTTCGGTTCCACGTTAATCCCAGCCCGGCAGAAACAGGGAGGGCGCGATGCGTGCATCCTGCAGACGCCTGCACAGTTTAATGCCCGAAATACCCGTGGCCACCTCCCCCCTTTTCTGGTGGGGTGGGGATTTCTGCGCGCCGTGGGTTTGGAGACGAAGAGCTGCTGTCTGTGACTCACAGCTGTTTATCCCAGACGTAGCAACAGATTCACTCCCTAAAGATACGAAATGGCGCCGACCTACGGTAAGATTCAAATTAAAAGAACTTGTCCTAAAGAAGCAAACCCCTGACAGACATCAGAAGATCAGCACAGCTCACGCAGCGCACGCGGCTGTGCAGGAAGCAGCCCTTCACACCCCAGCCCACTTCCTTCCCCTCCTTGGCATCACCCGGCCCTGGGAACACCACCCGTCTGCGATCATCCTGCAGGCAGGGCAGTTCTGCCCACTGGCATCATCGAGGAGCGGGTGTTGGCTCGGCACGGCGTGCGATCTGAAAGCGAAACCGAAAGCGAGACGTGACCCAGAGCATCCAGCAGCTGAACTCAGTACGCGGGGCTCAGGCTGCAGCTGCTGCGGTCCCTCGCCGCTCCCTCCGTGTCACCCGACAGCTTCATCATCCGGGGGCATTTCTCCGGATGGATGGGATGGATAGGCGAGCCGCTGCAGTTTGTATCGGCTCTGCATCCGGAACACGAGCCTTTAGCTGCTGGAGAGCAACGGCAGCTCAGGTGCCAAATGCACGGCGTCGTCCCTGGCGAGAGGGGAGGTGCTGCGCTCCGCTGCTCTTTGCGGTCTGATTTTCCAGGTCACGCTCACGTGCATCCATCCCTGGTGTTTCCTCGGGGGTTCGGGGCCCGTAACCCTTCTGCGGTGAGGAAAGCCGACGGCCCTGGGGTGTAGAGAGAGGTTCTAAAGTTCCTGCCTTCAAAAGCCAGCTGGATGTGGGGCTGGGGAAGCCTGCTCCGAGTGGCCCCGCAGGAGGGCTCGGATCGTTCAGCCATAGAATCACTGAGCTGGGAAAAGGTCCTAAGGCGGAATTGTTAACCCACCGTTGGAAAAGACTGCAAGGTTTACGCCTGAGTTTGCAACAGAAGCTGCTCATTTACCCCTGTGTAGCCCCTCACAATGGCCATGGTACGGTCAATAGGTGAACTAATCGACAAATAAATCAAGATCTTAGAATTGCCAGGGTAAGAATAGATGAGAAATGAGTGTTGAAATGCTTGAGTAGAGATTTTGGCTACTAGATACGAGTAGGTTGCACGTGTCTTTTCAGGGAATTAAGGTAAAGAATTGAGATGACCTGAGGCATGATGAACGAGGACAACATGTCATGGAAGGAACCGAAAGGGACGACGAAGCACATTGTTATCCCCCCTTTTTGCTATGAAGTCACCCCTTGAAAAAGTGTATAAATACCTCGTGTGTATGTTGGGTCTGTGGGCACTTATTGGAAGTGACCCGACCCTGCTGTCGTAGCAGAGTCTGATTTAATGAAGCTCCTCGATGAACAGCTGAGTTCGAGTCTCACTACACTCCTGTCTCCAACACCCACACCTGCCAGAATCACAGAACTGCAGGATTACAGGCTCAGAGATCCGTGGCCACGATGGGGAGGCCGTGATGCCGAAGCAGACGGAAGACCTTCAGAAAGCCAGAGATCGGGGTGAGGAGGAACCAGGTGAGTTTTACCACGAGGTTGTGCATCTCCCTCCTCCGGCACAAAGCCTTGGAGGGAGACAAGAGATGGCTTCACCCGCTGTGCCTGGGCAGAAATAAGTTTCGTTCGGTCCGACCGCAGCCCTGGGTGTCTTCTGCTGAGCAGCAGCACCCGACCGCTCACCCTCCTGCTGTACCAAGGTTGCATTTCATGGAGCAGCACCGAGAGCAGCTGATCCAACGCGTGATGTCTGACAGCCTTGTCCTGGACCGGCTCTTCGTGCACATCCTCACCAACGAGCAGCACCAGAGCATCCCAGCAGTGCCCACCAGCACCAGGGCATCCCAGCAGTGCCCACCAGCACCAGAGCATCCCAGCAGTGCCCACCAGCACCAGGGCATCCCAGCAGTGCCCACCAGCACCGGGGCATCCCAGCAGTGCCCAGCAGCACCGGGGCATCCCAGCAGTGCCCACCACCACCAGGGCATCCCAGCAGTGCCCACCAGCACCCAGAGCATCCCAGCAGTGCCCACCAGCACCAGGGCATCCCAGCAGTGCCCACCAGCACCAGAGCATCCCAGCTGTGCCCACCAGCACCGGGGCATCCCAGCAGTGCCCACCAGCACCCAGAGCATCCCAGCAGTGCCCACCAGCACCAGGGCATCCCAGCAGTGCCCACCAGCACCCAGGGCATCCCAGCAGTGCCCACCAGCACCAGGGCATCCCAGCAGTGCCCACCAGCACCAGGGCATCCCAGCAGTGCCCACCAGCTCCAGGGCATCCCAGCAGTGCCCACCAGCTCCAGGGCATCCCAGCAGTGCCCACCAGCACCGGGGCATCCCAGCAGTGCCCACCAGCTCCAGGGCATCCCAGCAGTGCCCACCAGCACCAGAGCATCCCAGCAGTGCCCACCAGCACCAGAGCATCCCAGCAGTGCCCACCAGCACCCAGAGGCATCCCAGCAGTGCCCACCAGCACCAGGGCATCCCAGCAGTGCCCACCAGCACCAGAGGCATCCCAGCAGTGCCCCACCAGCACCAGGCATCCCAGCAGTGCCCACCAGCACCAGGGCATCCCAGCAGTGCCCACCAGCACCAGGGCATCCCAGCAGTGCCCACCAGCACCAGGGCATCCCAGCAGTGCCCACCAGCACCAGGGCATCCCAGCAGTGCCCACCAGCACCAGGGCATCCCAGCAGTGCCCACCAGCACCAGGGCATCCCAGCAATGCCCACCACACAGCAGCAGACGTGGATCCTCTGCAGCTTCATTGCCTGCAAGGCTCTGTTCCTCGACATGGAGAAGGAAACCAACATCACCTCTCCTTAATCTGTCCTGCATCCAACCGACCCGTGGAAGATCCCCCTCGCCTCCCCCAGTCCCTGCTGCCATAGCGCCGAGCTCAGAGCTGCCCTGTTTTCCCCAACAGGGATCACATCCACATTCATGCGAGCACACAGAGCCACAATCCACGCAGGAGTTTCTGTCTTAATTCTGCAGAACGAGGAGCCTGGCCACCCTTTGCAAAAGCTGCACCCCCTGGACACAAGCACAGTTCCTCCCGCATTCATGTTTACAGCATAATTTCTTTATACTAGATAATTTCTTTTTTCTAGCATTTTACTTGGTTTCCTCTATTCTGAGCTTGCCCATTATCGTTCTAGATTTGGGATGGGATGGTTGCAGCCCCATTAGAGTCTCACTTCCATGCGGACGGTACATTCTTCGGCATGTAATTACTCCTTAGTGAGCCTAAAGATCACTTTCAGGGCCGCATCCCTTCCTTGCTGACACCAGTGCATTATCACATGTGACGCGCCTGGGGCGAAATCGTTCCTTTTCACTTATTGTTCCCACCTTTGTGAGCACTTATTTCCACTTCCTTGCCCCCGCTGGATATCTTTGAGACTTACGAACCCAGTGACATTTTTTCCAGCCACCTTTTTGCAGCATCACAGCATCGCAGGGGTTGGAAGGGGCCTCAAGAGATCACGGAATCCATCCTGCCTGCTCAAGCAGGTTTCCTACAGGAGGTCACACAGCTGGGCATCCAGACAGCTCTTGAATATCCATGTGAACATCCCTCCGCAGCAGGACACCCCACGACCTCTCTGGGAAACCTGTCCCAGTGCTCTGACCTCCTTGCCATCAACAAGTTCTTCTGCATGTCAGTACAGAACTTCCTACGTGCGAGCTTCAGGCCATTCCTCCTCGTCCTCTCGCCGCACACCGCCGAGAAGAGCCTGGCCTCATCCATTTGCCTCGCACCTCTCTTTAGATATTTACAGCTATTAATCAGACCCCCCCTCAGGCTCCTTTTCCCCAGGCTGAACAGCCCCTGGCTGCTCTGCCTTTCCTCAGACGGAGATGCTCCAGGACCTTTATCATCTCTGCGATCTCCTTCCAGGAGATCCCCGTCTTCTTGAAGCGGGGAGCCCAGCTCTGCACACATTCTTCCAAACGTGGCCTGAGCAGGGCAGAGCAGAGGTTGGACGATCACCTTCCTCAACCTGCTGGCCACACTCACTGAATGCACCCCAGGACACCGTTGGCCTTCTTGGCCACCGTGGCCCACCGCTGGCTCGTGGGCAACCTGCCGCCCGCCAGAACACCCAGGTGCTCCTCTGCAGAGCTCCTCTGCAGCAGGTCAGCCCATAAGCTGCACATTCCTCCTCGGGTTCAGGGCTCTGAGCCCTTGTTAAACCTCATCCAGTTCCTCCCTGCCCAACTCTCCAGTCTGTCCAGGTCTCGTTCCCTGGGGAGCAGCGCTGCTTACAGACCTGCAACCTGACTCTGTGCCACTGCTGGCGACGCTCTCAGCTCTTCCCATCAGCTCTCAGTCCAGCTCCACTCATCCATCCCACGTTTCTAAGTTCCATAACGCCTTCAGCTTGCATCTATTTGCTCGTGTTACACCTGTGAGGATCTTGCCAGGCAGAACGCTGCTATTCAGTGCTTCCTCCCATACTTCCAGGAGATGATGCTGCCCCCTGCTTTTACAACGCTGTGTCCAGATCTGGGCTCCCCGGTTCGAGACAGAAACGGGGCTCTGCTAGAAGGAGGGGGGGCCAAGAAATAAATCTCTGCAACCCCTCGGCGGATCTGCCGTTAATCAGGAGCAACGCAGGGATGAGAACCCAAAGCGTGCAGAAGGGCTCTTGTCCCGGGGCGCTGAGTTGAAGGGGCTGGGGAGCAGTGCAGGAGGTGATCCCAAAGCCAAGCCAAGCGTGTTCCTTTTATCCAAATTGCAGATCCACCAAGATGTCCCCCCTACAGGCCTCCCCCCAAAGTCTTTTCCCGCAGACACTCAGCTTCATCATCCCCCAACCCCGAGCTCTTCAACATCAGAACAGTCTTTAATAATACATCATTATATTATTAGGGCTCATCTTTTGCGAGCCCCGTTTTGTCCCCTTCCCCCATCTAGCTGGTTTGAAGCTCTTTCAACAAGCCCTGCTAGCTCCTGTGCTGGGATTTATTGCTTCCTTTGAGATTAAGTGGGTTCTATGGATGGTCAGCAGGCCAGGGGGTCGAGTAAACTGCCCCAATGTCAAAGAACCCAAAGTTTCTGCCTGACAGCATCCTCTGAGCCAACTTTTCCTTGCTCGTGCTTCCCAAGCTCCGTGCCCCTCGCTGCCCCTGAAGGTATAGAAAAAAAAAAAATCGCTTGAGCAGCTGCTCCTCGAGCTAAACGCCCCAAATCCCTGAAATCTCATTGCTCATAGGCTTCTCTGAGCAATTTCATCACCGCCCAGCTGAACCGCGAGTAAAGGAAAATAATCATCACCTAACCAGCTTCGGGAGGTTCCTGCGGATGTCCCTGACCCGGGACCCAGGGAGGCAGCGCATTTCCTGATGGTTTGGGTCTGGTCTGCACATGGAGCCCTCTGATCCTCTGAGAAAGGAGACCCCCACCACGACCACCCCTCTTTCTTTGCTGATAGAGGTGTCTCAAGGTGACCGCCTGGCCTTAGGCTCCCCCCTAGGCAGATCCTCCATCACCTCCCTCACCTTCAATTTCCAGCATCTGAAACCCGTTGCTTATTGGGAACGGGTGAAGCAGGCCAGGCAGACACAGGGCTCCCGTGATGCCAAGTCGGGATTCTCTTCCAACCCTCCTCATCACTCAGGGCTGTGGGACAGGGCAGGGGGTCCAGCCCCCTTCTGGGGTATCACCCTGCCACCCTTCCCCCCGGCACACCGGTGGCTCACTCCAGCATCCATCCCCAGCTCACACTCCCCGATGGCTCTTAATCTCTCCACCTCCTCCTTCAGCTCATCCACCCGCTCACACCTCCCACAGCTGGAACCCCTGCCATCCTCCCCAGGCACTGCGGGCTCAGGCGCTCCCTGCAGCCGGAGACCCGAACAGCCACGTTTCTGGGCAGCCCCTCCGCCTGGATCACCGCGGTCTTCTTGCAATAAACCCGATGTCTGGTGCAGATTTGAACCTGCAGGCTCAGACACCGCCGAGAGGAAAGCTGGCTTCCTGAGCAAGAAGGGACAAAACTCACCTTTCTCATCACTCGTGCAGCCCCTGCCCTGTGGGCTGAGCCCCTGCCCTGTGGGCTGAGCCCCTGCCCTGTGGGCTGAGCCCCTGCCCTGTGGGCTCAGCCCCTGCCCTGTGGGCTCAGCCCCTGCCCTGTGGGCTCAGCCCCTGCCCTGTGGGCTCAGCCCCTGCCCTGTGGGCTCAGCCCCTGCCCTGTGGGCTCAGCCCCTGCCCTTATGGGCTCAGCCCCTGCCCTTATGGGCTCAGCCCCGTCCCTTATGGGCTCCTATGGGCTCAGCCCCGTCCCTTATGGGCTCCTATGGGCTCAGCCCCGTCCCTTATGGGCTCCTATGGGCTCAGCCCCATCCCTATGGGCTCAGCCCCCTCCCTATGGGCTCCTATGGGCTCAGCCCCGTCCCTATGGGCTCAGCCCCGTCCCTTATGGGCTCCCGTGGGCTCGGCCCCGTCCCTATGGGCTCAGCCCCTGCCCTTATGGGCTCCTATGGGCTCAGCCCCGTCCCTTATGGGCTCCTATGGGCTCAGCCCCGTCCCTATGGGCTCCCGTGGGCTCGGCCCCGTCCCTTATGGGCTCCTATGGCCTCAGCCCCTGCCTTATGGACTCAGCCCTGTCCCTATGGGCTCGGCTCCGTCCCTATGGGCTCGGCCCCGTCCCTTATGGGCTCCCATGGCCTCAGCCCCGTCCCTTATGGGCTCAGCCCCATCACTTATGGGCTCCTAGGGGCTCAGCCCCGTCCCGTATGGGCTCCTAGGGGCTCAGCCCCGTCCCGTATGGGCTCAGCCCCCGTCCCGTATGGGCTCCTAGGGGCTCAGCCCCGTCCCGTATGGGCTCCTATGGGCTCGGCCCCTGCCCTTATGGGCTCCTATGGCCTCAGCCCCTGCCTTATGGACTCAGCCCTGTCCCTATGGGCTCGGCTCCGTCCCTATGGGCTCCTATGGGCTCAGCCCCTGCCTTATGGGCTCAGCCCCGTCCCTATGGGCTCCTATGGGCTCAGCCCCATCCCTATGGGCTCAGCCCCGTCCCTATGGGCTCAGCCCAACTTACCAACCCACCCCATTCTCAGCAGGCAGCAACAACAATCACCCCCCCAGTGTGCCCTCCGGGCAGAGGGTATTTAAAGCTTGTTATCAGGTGCGAAGATAAAGGGCAGGTGTCTAAAATGCGTGGCTGATGTGCCAGCTCCAGCCCTGCCGACTCAGCACCCTGAGTGCCCACGGTCCTCCAGCCTGGCGCAGCGCCGCTGCTAGCTTCAAAAAAAAAGCCTTAAAAAAAGCTTTTTGTTGGCCTTTTTTTGCTCCAGATCCCTTGCCCAGTGCAGATTTACCTGCAGACCTGCAGACCGTGACTGCACTGATGATAAACTCCCAGTGCACTGTGAGCGATGGATTTGCTGCCCCAGTTGCATGCGTGTAAATCTATGGTAAATTCATGCAGTTGATCCACGGATCCTGGGAACTGCAAGGTGTCCCGGTTGTCTGGAAGCTGGCAAACATCTCAGTTTCCAGGAAGGACAAGGAGGAAGACTTTGGCAATTCCAGACCTGCCTTTGGTGCCTGGCAAAATGATGGAGGAGGTTGTGAAAGTTACTGGAAAAGGCTCCGAAGGCAGCAGAGCCGCTGTTATCGGTGCAGGTTAGGGCTGACTTTCTGCAGAGGAGCTCTGAGGAGCTTTGACCTGGTGGTCAGCAGGTTGACTGTGAGCCAGCAGCGTGCCCTTGTGGCCGAGGAGGTCAGCGGGGTGCATTGAATACAGCGTGGGCATCAGGTTGAGGAAGGTGGTCCTCACAGAATCACAGAATTGCCAGGGTTGGAAGGGACCTCAAGGATCATGAAGCTCCAACCCCCCTGCCACATGCAGGGCCACCAACCTCCCCATACAATACCAGACCAGGCTGCCCAGGGCCCCATCCAACCTGGCCTTGAACACCTCCAGGGATGGACGGGGCATCCACAGCCTCTCTGGGCAGCTGTTCCAGTACCTCACCACTCTCTCTGTAAAGAATTTCCCCCTGACGTCCAACCTAAATCTCCCTTCCCTCAACTTAAAACCATTTCCCCCGTCCTGCTGTCACTCACCCTTTCAAAGATGTGATTCCCCTCCTGTCTGTAGGCTCCCTTTAGTACTGAAAGCTGCAATGAGGTCACCCCGCAGCCTTCTTTTCTCCAGGCTGAACAAGCCCAGCTCCCTCAGCCTGTCCTCATAGTGGAGGTGCTCCAGTCCCCTGATCATCTTCGTGGCCCTCCTCTGGACCCTCTCCAGCAGCTCCCTGTCTTTCTTGTACTGGGGGCTCCAGACTTGGACGCAGTGCTGCAGATGGGGCCTCACAAGAGCAGAGTAGAGGGGAACAATCACCTCCCTGTCCCTGCTGGCCACCCCTCTTTTGATGGAGCCCAGGATACCATTCGCCTTCTGAGCCACAAGGGCACACTGCTGGCTCATGTTAAGTTTTTCATCTATCAGGACCCCCAGGTCCTTCTCCACAGGGCTGCTCTCAAGGCCCACTCCTTCCAGTCTGTAGGGATGCCTGGGATTCCTCCGGCCCAAGAGAACCTCTATGCTGACCTGGAGAGGCCACATCTGGAGCACCGCGTTCAGCCCTGGGACAAGGAGCCGCCAGGCAGAGCCTAGCAGGGGGCTGCAGAGATGCTGGAGGCCGGGAGCGGCTCCTTACGGGGAAGAAGAGCAGCGGGTCTGGGGGGAATCAGAGCAGTGAGCAGATGTGGTGAGCGTGGGGTGCCCCGAAACGCAGCCAGCTGAGCTCAGCGTGGCCGCAGCCCCCAGCACAGCCTCCATCGCCCCTCTGCTCGCCTTCTGCATCGTGCAGGGAGCAGAAGAGACACAGCACCGAAACCTCCACGCCATCAGCGTCTGAGTTTCGGCTGGGATGGAGCCGCTTTCTTCTCGGCGCCTGCAATGAGCTCCTGCTTTGGTCGCGGCAGGAAAACGACGTCGTTAACAGGCTGGTGTTTAATTACAGCTGCTCTGCTCGGCAGCGCTGCACGGAGCCGAGGCTGTTCGCAGCTGGGAGGGAGGAGGATCGGGAGAGCTGGCTGGAGGAATATCCCGTGGCACGAATTTGCAGAAGGGGTTTTGGAGGGGGTGGGAGCTCGTTTTGCTCACCCCACTGCTTGGGGGGGTCGCCGGGCATCGTTCTGGGAGCGGTGAGCAGTTGCTCGTGCATCACTTGTTGTATACGTTGCTATGGAGAGGAGTGTATTTGTCACAACCATTATCCTTTCCCTTTCCTCTGTTTTAGTCAATAGCTCGAGTTCCACTTCATTTTGTTTGCTATTCTCTCCCCCGTTGCATTGGGAAGGGGAGAGTGAGCAAAGAGCTGTGTGGTGCTGAGCCACCCGCCAGCTTAAAGCATGACAGGGGGATCCCTCGGGAGTCGTTCCTGAAGGGTGGAGGTGTAGAGGAAGGCTGGACACTTGTCAGAAAGGAATTCTTAAAGGTGCGGGAATGGGCCCCCCCAGTGCACCGCGGGACGAGCCGGTGGGGAAGTTTTGGCCAAATTGAGAGATGCCAGAACTGCTTCCCACCATCTGTCAGCAGTTTTGGCCCAATTGAGAGATGCCAGAACTGCTTTCCACCATCTGTCAGCAGTTTTGGCCCAATTGAGAGATGCCAGAACTGCTTCCCACCATCTGTCAGCAGTTTTGGCCAAGTCGAGGGATGCCAGAACTGCTTTCCACCATCTGCCAGAAGTTTTGGCCAAACTGAGAGATGCCAGAACTGCTTTCCACCATCTGTCAGCAGTTTTGGCCAAACTGAGAGGTGCCAGAAGACCGGAGGATTTGCCAACGTGCCGTAAGGAGGATCGTAAGGAGGATCCAGGGAACTACAGGCGCCTCAGCCTGACCTCGGTGCCGAGGACAGGTGTGGATCTGATGGTCTTGAGTGAGACGGCACGGTTTGTGCGGGACCATCAGCATTGCCAGCGTGGCTTCGTGAAAGGCAGGTCCTGCTTGAGCGACCTGACCTCCTGCTGTGATCGAGTGACCCGGGCGGTGGATGACGGAAGGGCCGTTGTCACTGTCTGCCTTGACTTCAGCAAAGCCTTTGATGCTGTGCCCCCCACTATTCCCCCGGAGAAGCTGGCAGCCCGTGGCTCACGCAGCTCCACTCTTGGCTGGGTGAGGAAGTGGCAGAATGGCCGGGCACGGAGAGCGGTGGTGAAAGGAGGGAAATGCAGCTGGCATTACACACTGCAGTGTGATATAATTCAAATTGAAGCCATTAAATCAAATAAGAGGGTGTCTGAAAACCGAGGGCTGGTTGCTCTCGTGGTGGGACAGGCAAGGCATCGAGCCAGGCAGAGCAGGAGGAAAAAAGGGAACGTCTCATGATGTGCAAACGGTTTTGTCTTTATCTCTGAATGGGAAATGCTCAGCACTGGTGTTCCTCATGGGTGAGTTTTGGAGGGGGTGGGGGCTCATTTTGCTCACCCCACTGCTTGGGGGTCGCCGGGCATCGTTCTGGGAGCGGTGAGCAGTTGCTCGTGCATCACTTGTTGTAAACATTGCTATGGGGAGAAGTGTGTTTGTCGTAACCATTTTCCTTTCCTCTGTCTTAGTCAATAGCTGTTTTTGTTTGTTATTCTCTCCCCCATCGCACTGGGAAGGGGGGTGAGTGAACAGCCTGCGGCTGTGTGAGCCGCCTCAGGTTAAGCCACACCAGGCTTCAGCCCATTCCTGATGGGTGAAGGGGTCCGGGAAGGCTGATGGAAGGAGATAAATCCAGCTGGCACTGGTGTTTCCTCGTGGCTGAGTACTGGGTCCTGCCTCGTTTAATAGCTCTGTCGACAATCTGGATGAGGGCGTTGGGTGCATCATCAGCAAGTTTACAGGTGACACCAAGGTAGAGGCAAGCATCAATCTGCCTGAGGGTAGGAAGGTCCTGCAGGGGGACCTGGACAGGCTGTGTGATGGGCTGCAGCCATGGGGCTGAAGTTCGCAGGGACCGAGCGCCAGGGTCCTGCCGCTCTGGGCAGCAACAACCCGGCATGCGTCTACGGGCTTGGGGCAGAGCGGCTGGAGAGCTGAGCAGAGGAAAGAAACCCGGGGGTTTGTCAGCAGTTGACCCTGGGAAAAGGGAAAGGGGAAAATGGAAAAGGGTGGGGAGATGGGGCCCCCCCCCAATTAACCCGATCGACTTAATTAACTCAAGACAGACCCCCCCAAATTACCGTAATCCCCCCAATAGAACCCCCCAACTCCCCCCTTAACCCCCTCTCCGACCCCAAATTACCGTAATCCTCCCAATAGAACCCTCCACACCCCCAACCCCCTCTCCGACCCCCCAAATTACCGTAATCCTCCTAATAGACACCCCAACCCCCCCTTTAACCCCCTCTTAACCCCTCTCCGACCCCCAAATTACCGTAACCCTCCTAATAGACTCCCCACCCCCCTTTAACCCCCTCTTAACCCCCTCTCCGACCCCCCAAATTACCGTAATCCTCCTAATAGACACCCCAACACCCCTTTCACCCCCCTCTTAACGCCCTCTCCGACCCCCCAAATTACCGTAATTCCCCTAATAAAACCCCCTACCCCCCTCAACCCCCTCTCCGACTCCCCCAAATTACCGTAATCCCCCTAATAGAACCACCTCCCCCCCAAAAAAACCAACAAAAATCAACATTAACTCCCACCCTACCCCCCCGACCAACCCCCCCAGCCCCCCCCAATTAACCCGATCGACTTAATTAACTCAAGACAGACCCCCCAAATTACCGTAATCCCCCTAATAGAACCCCCCAACTCCCCCCTTAACCCCCTCTCCGACCCCCAAATTACCGTAATTCCCCTAATAGAACCCCCCACCCCCAACCCCCTCTCCAACCCCCCAAATTACCGTAATCCTCCCAATAGAACCCCCCAACCCTCCCCTTAACCCCCTCTCCGACCCCCAAATACCGTAACCCCTCCTAAGACTCCCAACCCCCCTTCAACCCCCTCTTAACCCCCTCTCCGACCCCCCAAATTACCGTAATCCTCCTAATAGAACCCCCAACCCCCCCCTTTCCACCCCTTCTTAATGCCCTCTCCGACTCCCCCAAATTACCGTAATCCCCCTAATAGAGCCACCCCCCCCAAAAAAACCCAACAAAAATCCCCATTAAACCCCCCACCCCCCCCACCAACCCCCCCAGCCCCCCCCAATTAACCCGATCGACTTAATTAACTCAAGACAGACCCCCCCCCAAATTACCGTAATCCCCCCAAAGAACCCCCCTTTCACCCCCCTAACCCCTCTCCGACCCCCCAAATTACCATAATCCTCCTAATAGAACCCCCAACCCCCCCTTTAACCCCCTCTTAACGCCCTCTCCGACCCCCCAAATTACCGTAATTCCCCTAATAAAGCCCGCACCCCCCTCAACCCCCTCTCCGACTCCCCCAAATTACCGTAATCCCCCTAATAGAACCACCTCCCCCCCAAAAACCACAACAAAAATCCCATTAACCCCACCCACCCCCCACCAACCCCCCCCAAGCCCCCCCCCAATTAACCCGACAACTAATTAACGCAAGACAGACCTCCCCAAATTACCGTAATCCCCTTAAAGAACCCCCCAACCCCCCCTTAACCCCCTCTCAAACCCCCAAATTAACCGTAATCCTCCTAATAGACACCACCAACCCCCCTTTTAACCCCCTCTAACCCCCCTCTCCGACCCCCCAAAAATTACCTAACCTCCTAATAGACAACCCCAACCCCCCTTTCCCCCCCTTAACGCCCTCCCAACCCCCCCAAATTACCGTAATTCCCCTAATAAAACCCCCACCCCCCCTCAACCCCCTCTCCGACCCCCCAAATTACGTAATCCCCCGAATAGAACCAAACCTCCCCCCCAAAAAACCCAAAAAACCCCAAACCCCCCCCCCCCCCCCACCAACCCCCCCCAGGGCCCCCCCCCAAAACCCATAACTTAATTAACTCAAGGGACAGCCCCCCCCATTTCCGAAATCCTCCAATGAAAACCCCCCACCCCCCCTTAACCCCCCCCCCCCCCCAAATTACCGTACCTCCTAATAGACCCCCAACCCCCCCTTTCCCCCCTCTTAACGCCCTCTCCGACCCCCCTAATTCGTAATTCCCCTAATAAAACCCCTACCCCCCTAACCCCCTCTCCGACCCCCCAAATTACCGTAATCCCCTAATAGAACCACCTCCCCCCCAAAAAAAAAAACAAAAATCCCCATTAACTCCCACCCAACCCTCCCCACCAGCCCCCCCCAGCCCCCCCCAATTAACCCGACGACTTAATTAACTCAAGACAGACCCCCGGAATTACCGTAATCCTCCCATAGAACCCCCCCCCCCCCTTAACCCCCCCCCCCCCCCAAATTCCCCGTAATCCTCCTAAAGAACCCCCCCCCTTTCACCCCCTCTTAATGCCCTCTCTGCCCCCCAAATTACCCGTAATTCCCCTAATAAAACCCCCTACCCCCTCAACCTCCTCCCGACTCCCCCAAAATTACCGTAATCCCCTTAATGAACCACCTCCCCCCCAAAAAAAAAAAAAAAAAAAAAAAAAAAAACCCCCCCCCCAACCCCCCCGCCCCCCCCATTAACCCGACGACTTAAATTATCTTAAGACAGACCCCCCCCGAATTACCGTAATCCCCCAATAGAACCCCCCCAACTCCCCCCTTAACCCCTCTCAAAACCCCCAAATTACCCATGATCCTCCAATAGAACCCCCAACCCCCCCTTTAACCCCCCTTACCCCCCCCACCCCCAAAAAAAAAAACCCCCCACCCCCCCAAAACCCCCTCCCGACCCCCAAAATTAACCGTAATTTCCCCTAATAGAACCCCCAACCCCCCCTTCCCCCCTCCTTAACGCCCTCTCCGACCCCCCAAAATTACCGTAATTCCCCTAATAAAACCCCCTACCCCCCTCAACCCCCTCTCCGACTCCCCCAAATTACCGTAATCCCCCTAATAGAACCACCTCCCCCCCAAAAAACCCAACAAAAATCAACATTAACTCCCACCCTATCCCCTAGGGGTAGAGGAGGATCGAGGGAGACCTCATGGCTCTCTGCAGCTCCCTGGAAGGGATTTGTGGTGGGGAGGAATTCGGCCTCTTCTGCGCCACCAGCTTTAGGAAGAGAGGGAACGGAGCCGAGTTGTGCCGGGGGAGGTTCGGGTTGGGAATTAGGGAGAATTTCTTCTCAGAAGAGTGAGTATTGGAACGGGGTGCCCAGGGAATTGGTGGCGTCGCCGCCTCTGGAGCTGTTAAGGAAAGGACAGATGGAGCATTTAGGGACGTGTTTCGGTGGCTGATCCATGGTGGCTGATTGCAGTAGATGACCTCAGAGGTCTTTTCCGAGCTTGCAGATCCAATGGTTCTGTGAGAACCGTTGGTTCTGTGAGAAGGGAGATTTAGGTTGGACGTCAGGGGGAAATTCTTTACAGAAAAAGTGGTGAGGTACTGGAACAGCTGCCCAGAGAGGTTGTGGATGCCCCATCCCTGGAGGTGTTCAAGGCCAGATTGGATGGGGCCCGGGCAACCGTTTAGGTGGGAGATTGGTCCCTGCTGGGCAGGGGGGTTGGAGATTCATGATCCTTGAGGTCCCTTCCAACCCTGGCAATTCTGTGATTCTGTGAAGCCCAGTCCCTGCCTCGCTGACCCGTCCTTCCCAAAAGTTCCATGACCATCCGTGTCAGCCTTCCAGCCCTGAGAGCCGTCCCACCGTGTCTGTGGTTGCCATAAGATCGCGGTTCTGCAGCCTGGCATTGATCTCAGGTTCTCCCCGTTGATTCCCCGTGCTGCACGTGTTGGAGTGCAGACACTTCATGGGAGAAAAGGCAGCCGAGGCGCAGGG
>JADANK010000634.1:0-25254 GCA_021292215.1 Lophura nycthemera
CCGGTCCCCTGAAGGGTCCAAAAGACTCTGGCTGTGGTGCTCAGGGACGTGATTTAGTGGTGGGTTGTTAGAGTGAGGGGAGTATGGTCAGGTTGCGGTTGGACTCGATGATCTTTAATGTCTTTTCCAACCTGAGCAATTCTATGGTTCTGTGATTCTGTGCGATTTAACACCACCGCTCTTGTGGGAGCTGCGTTGAGACTTGCAGTGTGTCTGGCTTCCCCAGAATTACTTTCTCCAGGCTGATTCCTAGGTCCTGGCACTTCTTTAAAGCCAAGTACACATCTGCGTCCAGTTTTCTCACCAGCTCCTATTTTTCAACCCCCTCTGCCCATTGTTGTGTCCTTCTCTCCAGCCCTGGATTCGACTCCGAGCAGATTCCTGACCTAACCCAGGACAGCTCTGTCTTTGACATTTGCAGCGTGAGCTCCCTCTGCAAAATGTACTTCAGGGAGCTCCCAAGCCCTCTGCTGACCGTATGAGAAGTTCTCAGTAAGTACAAGGCAATGAAAGCATTTACCCCTTCCCTGGTACGGCCTGTCACGTACACATACATCTGCACACCTTTTCTGGTCTTCATTCTGTTTAAGTTGGGTTTTTTATAGAGATCCAAAGGGTGAATCTGTAAAACAGAATGGTTATTTTGACATCATCTTCCAGTGGCTAGGATAGCCAAGACTTAGAAAAATACAGCAGCTCCCCCAGATCTGCATGGCTGTGCTGCTGCTTGCTGATCCTCCCTCTTATCTGTGGTTTTCCTTTACAGGACGCAGTTCTTTATTATGGCCAAGTCCCTGTCTTCTCCTTCCACAAAGCTGCTCACACTGGAGGAGGCACAGGCACGGCCACGAGGCCACAGCAGCTCTCCCGTTGTGTCAGACAGCAGAGACATTGAAGTGGAAGAAGGCCCCACAGTTTTACAGGAGAAATTGCACACAGTCGTTGACTTTCTATCTGAAAGGTGAAGAGGAGTTTCTTTTGCAGCACCTATCATAATTGTTTGGGTGTTGGTTTTTTTTTTCCATTATTAGAAACACAAAACTTGCTGAAACTAAGTTACCCTAATTGTGCCTGAAGTGTTGTAGCGAATTTCCACTCGCTTTGGACTCTGAGGACTCAACTAACAGACATTTGCCCGATGGGCTCAGTTTAGCCACACAATGGTGCTGTTCCTTCCTGGTTAGGCAGGCAGCCACCTGACGTCTATCCTTGCCTGTACTGCCTGCACCTGGAACCATCGGGGTTTTCCAGCTTTCAGGACACGTGTCTGAAACAAATTTTGGTTCTCCTCTAAGCAGAGCTGTTGGACAGACCTGTTGGCTCTAGAAATTAAACATGGCAGTGAGATGAGGCCAATTCTGTAAGAATAGCATTAAAATGGAATACTGAATGCTAACCCTCACACCAGTCCAAAACAAAACCCCAGCCCACAAAGCTTGCCCATTCCCTAACACTGACCTGAACACCTCAGCAGAAGAACACCAAACCTTCTCACTAACCTTTTCTTATACTCTGGAAGGTGAATTCTAATCTTTAATCCCTAACCTGAATATCTAACACTCACAGACCCTGTTCCTGTGTTCTACCCTCCACATCTTCAACCCTTCTTCTAACCCTAAACTTTGGGTGCTTGTCTCCTTGGGACAGGGCAGGAATTGTGGGGCCTCATGAGATCCCTCGTGGCTGGATCTGGACATTAAGGATCACACTTGCCAGTGTGCCTGAAAGGCCAACAGAAGTGCAAGGCTGGCATGCTGACTGGGGATTCCCTCTGCCTAAGCACCTGGCAGGACCCATAGAGGAAGAGAGTTTGTGTAAGAATGGTAGAATTGTTTGAGTTGGAAGGAACACTTACAGGTCACCTAGGCCAACACCCCTGTAACGAACCTGGACATCTCCAGCTAGATCAGGTTGCTCAGAGCCTGGTCCAGCCAGGCCTTGGTTGTGTCCATGAGGGACCACAACCTCTCTGGACAACCTGCTCCAGCGTTTCACTACCCTCATTGTCAAAAACTTCTTCCTTATATCCAATCTAAATCTCCCCTCGTTTAGTTTGAAACCAATTCCCCTTTTCCTGTCACAACAGACCCTGCTAAAGAATCTGTCCACTGTGTTCTTTGAGACCCACTTTAGTTACTGAAATGCTGCTTTCAGGTCTCCTTAGAGCCTTCTCTTCTACAGTCTGAACAGCCCCTGCTCTCTCAGACTGCCCTCATAAGGGAGGTGTTCCATCCCTTGGGTCGTTTTTGTGGCCCTCCTCTGGATGCCCTCCAACAGGTTCATGTCTCTCCTGCACTGAGGATTTCACATCTGGACACAGCCCTCCAGGTGAGGCCTCACCAGTGCAGAGTAGAGGGGCAGATCACCTCCCTCTCCCTGCTGGCCACGCTTCTTTTGATGCAGCCCAGGGTAAAGTTGGCTTTCTGAGCTGCAAGGGCACATTGCTGGCTCACGTCCAGCTTCTATACATTCCATTTGAAAATTTGCAGATGATGTATTTATCTGATAGGAAACTGAAAATCGTTTCAAATATACCAAAACCTGATTATTTGTTCAGGAAGTCTTGAAACTGTTCTCAAATTTCTTATCAAAATTGAAAGAACAGCTGCGTATTTTCCACTATTCACAGGTCTGTGTTTATCAAACATAAAAATGCACGGATCTTTTTGCTATAACTTGAGTTATCACTGCACTATCCCCTCACAGCTCCTCCTGCTCCATCCTTGCATCTTGAGGAGTTCTCTTTTTGCAATCATCTGCTGTAATTCTTTCTATGTCTAAACTTAAACTGAAAGGTAACGGAGAAAAAGTCAGTCTTGACTGCCTATGTTTTAGATCTGCTTCCTTCTCTGAAATGTTTATTTTGATTTTCAGAAGAGAGTAATTTACCAACGACACCAGAGATTTGAGACTTCAGTAATGAGTTCCATCTATTTCTCTGCAGTGCTTGTGAGAATTTGTTTTCCCCAAGCTCGCTCTCCAGTCAATGGAGACAAGAGAAAGAGCCAGCCTATAGATGCCCTGCAAAACAAAGCTTATCCGTCTCTTCCACTCTTCTCTCACTCTGCACTGACTGCATAGGAGGAAGTTAACTTGCTCAGCCTGAAGTACCTGCACAGCAGTACCTTTTGCGAGCCTCCTCCTATTTTTTCTAACATGGACCATCCTTAAGAATTTTAAGGTGAATTTTATTTCCCCTCAGAAATGCAAGGCGTTTAGAGTGGGATGTTTGGTAGTAATAACAATTAGAAACTCTTTGGAAACTACTGCATTTCTGTGCAGAATAGCAGCAGGTGAGAGCGTGTGACAGATCCACTTCTGCAATGTCTTTGTCTGTGATGTACAGAAGGCCTGCCAGCAAGGGAGAAGAAGAGAAGGAAGGATAAAGTCTTGCATCCAGACTGTGAGATCATTCCACTTCTTTGTGCCGGGTTCCTCTCTCAGTAGGATGAACTGGAGTTGGCCATGGGACAAGGAAATGAAACTGTCGTTACTGAATTCATCCTCGAGGGTTTCTCAGGGCTTAATCAAAGGCTACAGCTCTTCCTCTCTCTGGTCCTTCTGCTCATATACCTGACGACAGTGATGGGGAATACAACCATCGTTTTCCTCGTGTGTGTGGATAACCGCCTGCAAATCCCTATGTACTTTTTCACTGGCAACCTGGCATTCCTGGAAATCTGGTTTACCTCCTGCACAAGCATCAAATTGCTGGTGATTCTGAGCTCTGGCAGGAGAACAATCTCTGTAAGCGGCTGCTTTGCCCAGTCCTATTTCTATTTTGCCCTGGGTTGTACGGAGTTCATTCTCCTTGTGCTCATGTCCTTTGACCGTTTCCTTGCCATCTGCCAGCCCTTGCGCTACGCTGCCATCATGACGCAGCAGCTCTGCATCCTCCTGGTTGTTGCTGCTTGGGTCTCAGGCTTCACATTCATGACTTACCACCTGGTACTGCTCTCAAAGCTCACTTTCTGTGGTTCAAACAAGATCCAGCACTTTTTTTGTGACAGCTCCCCCTTATTCCAGCTGTCCTGCTCTGACACCAACTTGCTGTGGAGAATAGACTCCGTTTTGATCCTGTTCATTGTGCTGGGTTCACTGTGTTTAACTCTGTCATCTTACGTGTGCATCTTTTTCTGTATTCTACACATGCCTTCCAGGAGGAAAAAAGCTTTTGCTACTTGTTCTTCCCATCTCATCTCATTGGCCATTGCATTTGGAAGCTGCCTTGATCTCTACTCACATCCCCCAGAACATGCTTCTTTGGAGACCAACGAAATTGTGGCTTTACTGAACACTGTCCTGTACCCGTTCTTAAACCCTTTCATCTACAGCCTTAGAAACAAGCTTGTGGCACTGGTCCTGAAGGATGCCATTGCCCATGCAAGAGCGCAGCTTTTCCCTCAGTCATGATGCATTTCTGGACAGCAATGTGAATTATCTGCTATTGTATATAATGCTGCTGGGGGTGTAGGACACACTATGTAGAGGAGAAGCATCTTTGGATTGCAGAAGTGTTCTTAAGGGATGCTTGGGGAGGTTCCAAAGGCAGGAAAACTGGGCATTTAGGTGATGTAAAGTGGGACGAGTGTGGGAAGAAAACAAGGGGTTAGGAGATGGAAAGGGCTTGTCAAGTATACATTTATCTGGTACTGCCCTGCACCTGATCTGCACACTTTGTCTTGTCTTCCATTTCACTCTATTCTTCTGTCTTCCATTAAACTCTATTTCTACCTCTTTGCTGAGTGAAGTTCTCTCTTCTGCATGACGTGTACGTGGCAGTGCAGCCATTGGACAGAACAAGGTGGGGACTTAATGAATTTAGGTGTGTGTGTGACTGGGGTGGTCTGTGCCCACAGCTGGACTGCAGCTATGGCCATGGAGGCTTATATATCTAGGTGCCCACAGCTGGGGCCCAGAGTGGAACCCTGGGGCAGATCCTGGACAGACTGAGAGTCTGAGCCCAGCTGCTAAAGGTATGTACCCTAGACAGATAGACAGACAGACAGACAGACAAATACATGTAGCATATATGTATATTTTACATATCTCACTAACATTTCTCCATCCTGCTCAGCTAGAGAGGAGATTGTGGTAGGGCTGTTGCTGCTAACTGTTTGCCAACTGGAATTATTCCATGGTCCTCAGGTAAATAGAGCACTGCCTGTTCTGTCTTGTAGTTCCCCTCTCTTGAAAGTCTGCAAAAGAAGACAAAGACCATTGCATCAGAGGAAGGGAAGGGGGAGAGTCCGACATCACTGGTAGAGTTCCTCCTGTCAGGAATCTGTCCCTCGTACCAGGCTCGCTTTCTCTTCCTGCTCCTGATCTACCTGGTGACTGCATTTGGCAATGTCTTCACCACTACATCTCAGACGGTTTCAGAGCAAGCAGATGTGGATGAGAATAAGAATTGAAACCCTGCAAAAGTAAAATTGGCTTAAGCATTCATCCATTCCAAAAATTCATCCAGAAGTCCCAGAGTGATCTCTGGCATCACTGTGACCATCTTCTGTCCCACGTCCTTCTTCGAGGCACTGGGCAGAGAAGACAGGCTGCCATGGACAGTAAAAGGACCACAACTCCAACAGGGGAATGTCCTAGGAAATTTGGGTGGGAAGCATCAAGAGGCTTTGAAGGCAGGGAAGAGGACAGCCTCCTGCTACAAACAGCAGTTCCATTCTCATTTTCCCATGTCCCGGCACTTCAAGAGCCCTGGGGGACAACACTACACACTTCTGCTGTGGCCTGACCCAAGCCTGGTTCTCTTCGTCCTTAACAGCAAAACTGACAAGGAAGCCTGTTGGTCAACACACTGACAGGTGGGAATTCCTTCAGGACTGTCTGTCTATGCACCTCATATCCAGAAGGTACTCCTATCTTTGCTGGGGCTTATAAGTCCACCACCAGTTTCATGGCAAAACCAAACACCAGGGTCACTTCCTGAAGCCAAACCTGGGGCCAAGCCCTGTTAAGGAAATCCAGGAGAGGCTGGGTCCTCTATTGCTTTACATTCACTGGTAACATGGATGAAAGGATAGAGTGTCTGGAAAAGTGGCAGATTCATTGATTTACAAGGACACGTGGAGTGTGAGAATGTTAATTTCAGGAGAGCTGTCTGATTGAAGTCTTCAGAAGTGACACGATAAGGAAAAACCAGGAAGTAAACATGATGGAACGTAGATCTGAATTCATAAACATGAAGACAGCTCCATATCCTTTGGTCATTAAGCAGGACATACACAGAGAGTGTCTGTCAAGCAGTCGACATAATTCTTACCAGGTATTAATGCCTTCTGGGTCTGGCTGGGATGGCTATCCTCTTCCCCACCGCAGCCCACTGCAGCAGTGCTTTGTTTTCTATACCATCCCTCAACCACGAGCTCTCAGCATGAGCTGTGCCACATCACTGCTGTTACCCCATGGCCATGTGTCTCAGCGCAGTGTGGCCGCTGTGGTCAGTGGGATGTCCCAGGGGTCAGGACCCTGCCCCGTGCCTGTGAGGCTGAAGGAGCAGCCCCCGCAGCCCTGGCTGGTGCAGCCGTGGTGAAGGCGGCTCGGGGACACCTGCTGAATTTACTCCAACCAGGGCAGCCAATGTGACCCTCTGCAAAGTCCCACGATGCTCCCCAGTAGGAGGGACTGACTCCTGCTGCCTTGGAGCCTGTGGACTCCAAGCACTTCAAGAATGGGAAGATCTTTCCTTCTAGATTGTTGGAAGCAGAGGACAGAGGGACGGAAATCATCCCCACAAGATGTGGGCTGCAGCCCTAGGTCATGGCAAAGCCCCTGGCCAGCAGAAGGGCCCCACTCCAGTTCTTCTACCAGGTATGCCAGACAGTGGGGTGAATAAAAAAACAATTCACCCAAATGGAAAAAAATGAGCTATATATATAGGAAGGTCTAAAAGATAGTATAGCTTTACGTAAGCTAGAGTACTCCATTTTATGCTGATGAACCAGAATAAGTAATCCATGGAAGGCTAGATGACTAACTACTTAATGTATACCACAGGCCTCTCCCAAGAAGTCTATCATGAGGTGGGTTCATTCATTTAAGCAGGATGGAGTCATGTAGAACAACAGGAATCTTTCTGTGAAGACCAGTGGCTAACTTGTGCTTTGGAATAATGGAATAACAGAATCATGGAATGGCTTGGGATGGAAGGGACCTCAAGAATCATTAAGAGCCATTCCCCATGTCGCAGACAGAGTTGCCAATCACTAGATCAAGTCCTAGACCAGGTGGCCCAGGGCCCCGTCCAACCTGGCCTTGAACACCTCCAGGGATGGGGCATCCACAACTTCTCCGGGCAGCCTGTTCCAGTGCCACATCATCCTCACAGTGAAAAAGAAAACTGAGCCACCCTCTTTCAAACACCTGCTTATGCACCTTACACTTGTTCTTCCTTGTTATCTAACAGCAAAAGAATAAAACAAAACAGGTTATGCACAATGCAGTTGCTCGCCGCCAGTTTACCAGTGCCTGACCACTCATCGAGCAATGGCAATGCCCTCAGTCACCTCATCCCAGTTTCATTGTTCAGCATGATGCCACAGGGTAGGGAATTGGAGCATCAGAGAATCAGAGAATCACTAAGGTTGGAAAAGGCATGTCCCTTTGGCCAGTTTAAATTTCTGTCCCCTCCCAGCTTCCTGTGCATCCTCAGCACAACACAGAATTTCTTTACTTGAGGGTAAAGGCTTCCAACTGAGTTGGTTCCATGCCTGTTTTAGTTCAAGAGACATTTGCACAATGCCTTCCACAATATGCTTTAGCTTAGGCTATCCCTACAGCAGTGAGACAGTTGGACCAGGTGACCTTTGAAGGCCACTTTCAGCAATTCTCTTCCATTGCATTCCTTTCTATTTTGTTCCATTCTCTTCTTCCTGGTGCAACCGGGGGGACAGGAGCCTCTTCCAGGGCAAACAACCACGTCCCACAGCACTCAGGTGCCTTTCTGGGCACCCAAGCAATTGCTTTGGCACACAAGCCACATCAAGCCATGGAAAACAATAGTGTGCCCAGGGTACCCAAGCAGTAACCAGGGGCACCCAGGCACCTTCCAGGAGCACTGAAACAACTCACTGGGTGCTGTGGTTTAACTTGGCAGGCAGCAGAACCCCACACAGCCTTTTGCTCACTCTCCTCTCTCCCAGTGGGATTCCTTTCCAGGTTTTGTCTTAGCACTACTAATACATTAAAATAGCTATCTCCATAGATTTCAGCATTGGTAACACTAAATCCTGTTAATTCACATTCAATCTATTGCTAAAAATAAAAAAAAAACCCACACAAGAACCATTACTACTGCTGCTCTTTGCAATACAACAGGTTACAAAGCAAAACCAAATAATAAGAAGCACGCAATCCCAATCATTATGAGTTCCTGGTCGTTTCAAGGCTGGTTTCAGTCTTTCTCATCATTTCACATCCTGACATCGTGCTTTTCGTGGTTTCCGTGAGCTGCAATGGGAGCACGCACAACCATTCCCCCTTTGTCTTGAACCCAGCAAATTCCTTTGCTAGATTGCTCCATCTGGGAGAAGTTTTGAAATAACTCCCACTTTCTTGTGAACTGCATTCAGTCAACTGGGGCAAAACTCATCCTGGGTCCTTCGAGGCCTACTGTCCTTCTCAATTTCTTTCTTTCATTACAATCCCTGTTTCTATATAACTTCCAGGCCCCCTCATTTAATTTGTCAGGTCCCTCACTTCAATTCCTTTAACCTGTATACTATCGGGAGAAAGTAAAGATATTCTTGCTTGGACTAGCAAAAGACCTTCGGAGGTATAAACAAGTTAAAGATTGTAACTATTCGTGCCAGACAGACCCTCTTGACATGATCACGAGACGTCCAGCTCGTACACCTGCCACGGGTGTCGGCAGATGCTATAAAGACCATCGGCCAGCCCTGCCAGAACTGAGGTGGCTTGGTGGAGGCGAGTGGCAAGGAGCCATGGGTTCGTGTGTGACGAAGGAGCAGGCGGCGGATTGCCGAATGACAGAAGAACCCATCAGTTACGCGTGGAACCCGCTTTACGTTCCCCTGACCGGCAGCAGACACAGGAGACGACCTGCGCAGAAGGAGGTGAGCGCCAACGCGGAGCTGCATCTCGCGCAGGAATGGTTCCACGGCAGGCTGGGGGCAGGGCGCGATGGGCGGCACGTCGCTGAGCGGCTGCTGACGGAGCGCTGCGCCGAGATGGAGGCCCCCGACGGCTCCTTCCTCGTCAGGGAGAGCGGGACTTACGTTGGGGACTACGTCCTGTCCATCTGGCACAGCGAGAAGGTGCGGCATTGCCGCATACACTGGCGGCGGGACGCTGCCGGCCACAGGTTCTTTCTGACTGACACCCAGGTATTCGGCAGCCTGTACGACCTCATCGCCTACCACTGGGAGATGCCGCTGAGGTACAAGGGCCTTGAGATAAGGCTGACCGAGCCGGTGCCTCGGTCCGGCACTCGCGCCAACGCAGACTGGGTGCCGCGGGACGGCACCCGAGGGACGAGCCCAGCTCCAGCGCCATCTGCTTCGAGGCAGGAGGGAAGATCCAGCGCTGCCAAACGTGACCAGAGAGTCACGTTTAATAAGGCACTCGACCAAGTGCACGTTGTTCAAGTTCATCGCACGCAATAAAAGCTTTTGTTCTGCACTAACAGCAGAGTCCGTGTCTAATTGTCATAGTTAACCTTCCTCTGATTTATCTTCCTCAACCTGTATGGACAGGATTTCCAAAGGGCACAGAGGGGCTTTATTCCATAGGGGTACTGTTTATCTGAACCAGCTGATCTCCCTGCTTTATTCTGGGTGCTGTTGGTGCTGCATTCTTAGCCCTACCTGGGGATTCTGCTGTCTACACCCCAGGATAAACCTGATCCCTTACTTCCTCTGTGTTCTGGTCCCAGCAAGGGTAATGATTGATGCGTTTGTTGTGGCATTTTCTACTATTTCTAGAGTTGCAGAGATATTCACGATGGCCTTTTCCAGCTGAGCTACTCCTAAGACCAGGACAAGGGCTTCTCAAAGTATCCTGTATTATACCTTACCAGGGTTTTTTTTTACCCTTTTAACCCTCCTTGGATTTTGATACTGGTTCCAAATAGTTCTCACTATGCCTTGTGGGAGTTTGAGCTTTCCCATCTCTGCTCAGCCACCAGACACCTTTACCCAAATGATACCTACTCACAGAATCACAGAATCACAGAATTGCCAGGGTTGGAAGGGACCTCAAGGATCATGAATCTCCAACCCCCCTGCCACATGCAGGGCCACCAACCTTCCCACCTAATGCTAGACCAGGCTGCCCAGGGCCCCATCCAATCTGGCCTTGAACACCTCCAGGGATGGGGCATCCACAACCTCTCTGGGCAGCCTGTTCCAGTACCTCACCACTCTCTCTGTAAGGAATTTCCCCCTGAGGTCCAACCTAAATCTCCCTTCCCTCAACTTAAAACCATTTCCCCTTGTCCTGCTGTCACTCACCCTTTCAAAGAGTTGATTCCCCTCCTGTTTGTAGGCTCCCTTTAGGTACTGAAAGGCTGCATGAGGTCACCCGCAGCCTCTTTTCTCCAGGCTGAACAAGCCCAGCTCCTTCAGCCTGTCCTCATAGGGGAGGTGCTCCAGTCCCCTGATCATCTTCGTGGCCCTCCTCTGGACCCTCTCCAACAGCTCCCTGTCTTTCTTGTACTGGGGGCTCCAGACTTGGACGCAGTACTCCAGATGGGGCCTCACAAGAGCAGAGTAGAGGGGAACAATCACCTCCCTGTCCCTGCTGGCCACCCCTCTTTTGATGGAGCCCAGGATACCATTTGCCTTCTGAGCTGCAAGGGCACACTGCTGGCTCATGTTAAGTTTTTGTCTATCAAGACCCCCAGGTCCTTCTCCACAGGGCTGCTCTCAAGGACCGCTCCTTCCAGTCTGTAGGGATGCCTGGGATTCCTCCGGCCCAAGTGCAAAACTCTGCACTTTGCCGTGTTGAACCTCATCAGGTTCACCCGGGCCCACCTTTCCAGCCTCTCGAGGTCCCTCTGAATGGCATCCCTTCCTTCAGCCGTGTCGACCGCACCACTCAGCTTGGTGTCGTCAGCAAACTTGCTGAGGGTGCACTCAATTCCATCATCGATGTCATTGATAAGATTTAAGAGACCGGTCCCAAGACAGACCCCTGGGGACGCCGCTCGTTACCGAGCCTCCACCTGGACATGGAGCCATTGATGACCACCCTGTTCTGCGGCCTTCAACCAGTTTCTTATCCATCGAGTGGTCCACCCATCAAATCCATCTCTCTCCAATTTGGAGATAAGGATGTGGTGGGGGACCTGTCAAAGGCCTTGCTAAGTCCAGGTAAATGACATCGGTCGCCTTTCCCTTGTCCACCGATGCCGTCACTCCATCATAAAAGGCCACCAGATTGGTCAGGCATGACCTTCCTCTGGTGAAGCCGTGCTGGCTGTCACGGATCACACGCCCTTTCCTCATGTGATCAAGCATGTCATCCAGGATGATCTGTTCCATGATCTTCCCAGGCACAGAGGTGAGACTCACCGGCCTGTAGTTCCCGGGGTCCTCCTTGCTCCCCTTCTTGTAAATGGGAGTGACGTGACCCTTCCTCCAGTCATCCGGGACCACACCTGACAGCCACGACTTCTCAATATGTGGAGAGCGGTCGGCAAACCACCTCAGCCCGCTCCTTCAGAACCCGGGGATGCACGCCATCCGGCCCAATAGACTTGCACACATTCAGTCCGTGAGGCGGTCTCGGACCTGCTCTGTCCTCACAGCGGGAGGGGATTACCACCCAGTCCCCACCTGGAGGTGTAGGGATGCAGGGCTCAGGGACGGGAGAAGTACTGGAGTCCTGGCCCAGTGAAGACCGAGGCAAAACTCATTCAGTACCTCAGCCTTCTCTCCGTCCTTGAAGCCAGTTCTCCTTTTTACATTTACCAAAGGAGGTACACTCCTTTGGCCTGTCTCTTTGGCCAATGTACCTATAGAAAGTCTTCCTGTTGCTTTTCACGTCCCTCGCCCAAGTTCAGTTCCACCGCGCCTTGGCTTTCCTGATCCCCACTTCTGCAATCCGGGACGACATCCCTGTATTCTTCCCAGGTGGCACGGCCTTGTTTCCAGAGTTTGTACACACCTTTCTTCGCCCTCAGCACTCTCAGCAGGTCCTTACCGAGCCACGCCGGCTTCCTCCCTGGACCAGTAGTAGTGCAGCAGCTCATGGAACGTCGCTGGACAAATCAGGCCGTGCGCTCTTTGTCAATCCCTAATTGTGACTTTTTTATTGACTACAACCAAACTTGGGCGGAGCGACTGTGGGGGAGGGGCCTCGGGGTGCTCTCTATTGCCATAGGGGATGGGATTGGGATCGGAATTGGGACTGGGATGTGGGATTGCGATTGGGATGAGGGATTGAGATTGACAGGTGGGTGATGGGCTTGGGATGAGGGCCTGGGAATGAGATTTGGAACTGGGATTGGGATGTGGGCTATAGGATGTGGGGTTGGGATGTTGACTGTGGGCTTGGAATGTGAGATTTGGGACTGGGCTGTGGGAATCTGGATATGGGATGGAATATCAGGAATTGGGATATGTATGGGATGGGCTCTGGATATGGGACGGACTTGGAATGGATACGGATCATAGAACCATACAATCGCTCAGGTTGGAAAAGAGCTTCAAGATCATCGAATCCAGCCACAACCCAACCACAATCGATCCGGTCTATCCAGGTCCCTCTGCAGTGCCTTTCCCTCCGGCAGATCAGCGCTCCCTCCCAACCTGGTGCTGTCTGTGAACGCACTGAGGGTGCCCTCAATCCCCTCATCAAGATCATTGATAAAGGTGCTCAATAGGAGCAGCCCCAGTACTGAGCCCTGGGGGCAGCACTCGTGAGCGGCAGCCAGATGGCAAATCCTGCTGTGTGTGTACGGAGTTGGTTGGGTCCCTGTCTGAAGACAAAACTGGCAGGACCCAAACAAGGTGGGGGCAGAAGAGCCATGGCTTGGGAGCTCTCTTTATGCCTATCTGCACATCAGGCCCAGCTGCCCCTGCTTCACCCCTCCATGGGAACTGCCCCTGCCGGAGTCTCTTCTGGGCACAGTGAGCCAGGGCAATTCCCCTCCATCCGCCCGTGCCTGCTGCCCATCCCCACAGCAATTCATGGTACTGGGCAGCACAGGCGAGCTGTGTGAAACACCCTCTGCATCCCGCTGCACAAAGGACTGCAGGGAGAGAGGAACGCTGGGGCTGGTGGTGGCAGCTGAGGGACACGGCCATCTGTGGTGCCCCATCCTGCCCCAGAGGCGGGTATGGGGAGCAGGGGGCTGTGACACAGCACAAATGACTGCAGGCAGAGGGACACAGCAAAGGGAACACAAAGCTTTTAATAACGTATCATAGAAAACAAGGAGTAACAGTAAGGACGATAATCCTAAAATTCCCATCCCACAAGAGTTCATTGCCAGATGACGTCCCATCCCACTGCCACGATGACTCCGGAGGACAGCTTGGTTCTGGAAAGGAGGGATGGAGTGCAGGGTTACAGGTAGCCATACTGGTCGGCTATGGCCATGTCTATCTCCCGCTGCACCAGGAACTGCACGGGGCCGATCTTCATCTGCTGGGCCGCCCGCTGCCGCTCCTCCTGGGCCAGCTTCTTCATGCGCTCCCGCTCGGGCCGCTGCTCGGCTGTGATGGGCAGCGACTCCTCCATCACTATGGGTGCTGCACCGCCGCCCGCCCGTGGCCCCACGCAGGGCACAAAGTCCCCGGGGCGCCGCGGCCGAGGCTGCTGCTGGTGCAGCACTGGTGGTGGTGGTGGTGGTGGTGGTGGTGGGTCCCTCCGCAGCGGTGAGCTCCTCTGCGGGGACGGGCGCAGGCAGCTCGGCGCCGTCTTCTCGGCAGTGCCCCCCTCTTGCCCCGTGCTGCCTGGAGATGCCGGCGCTGCCTTGTCTGTGCCGCTGTGTTGGGGCCGGAGGGCAGCAGGGCCGGTGCTGGCCGAGGGTTGGGGCTGCGCAGAGGGTGGCTGGCGCACCGGGCCCACCACAGTCACCCTCTGCCCCAGCGGGTGCACGACCTGGATGGATTTACACAAGTGCACGCGCAGCTCGCTGGCAGTGCCCGCTTGCCCGCTGCTGCTGGCTCCTGCGCTGGCCCCAGACAGCTTCTCTTGGCACAGGCGTTTGCGGCCTTTTCTCTCTGTTCTTTCCCTGCGCGGCGGCAGCTTCCTTTTCTTGGCTGGAGCGCCGGTGGTGGGCTGCTCCTGCTGGGAGCTCTCCCCTTTCTGGGGGGTGCCGGCAGGCGCAGGGCGCTTGGCCCGCTTGGTGCTGCCCCTCTTCTTCTTTTCTGCCACCCGGCTGGGGACGGAGCCCGGTGACGGGGGCGAGTGAGCCTGACCCTCCTGGGGCTCCATCTGCTGCACCTCCTCGGTGGGCTGTGCGCTTTGGGCTGAGGGAGGCGTGGTGACAGCCAGGGTGGTCGGCCGTGGACTGAGCCGGGCACTCGCAGGTGGCGTGATGGGGCGCAGCTGCGACAACCCACACTGCAGCTCAGGCAGGAACCCGGGGGATGGTGGGAGCCCCCAGAAGGGGTCGGCGGGCGTCCCGGAGGCAGCCTGTGTGCTGAGCTCTCTGCTGTCCCTGGGGTTGTCAGGGAGCTCAGCGATGAAGCATCCTGGGGCAGGGCTGCTGGGGTTCTCATGGGGGACCTCAACAGCTCTTGCCACGTCTGAAATGCAAGAACATCCCCCAAAATGGCGTGATACCTTCCCAACACCATCTGTGCAAACACCACCTGCAGCTCTGCAGCCCCCAAATCACCATTGATCCAAGACAGCAAACCCTGGATGTCCGTGATGTCCTCCAGCACATCCGAGCTGGTCGCCACTGCAGGGAAATACAAAGAGTCAATGCCAGCTCTCCCGTATGATGTTCACAGTAAGGGATCTAGGGGAACATCGGCTCCCTTTATAAATCAGGACAGGAAAGGTAACCGTAAATCCCCGCACCATTCCACAGATGCACTGCTTTTGTCCCTACAACAACAGATCGTATGTTGATTTCACAGACAGCAGCAGGCAGAGAAGTATTGTCCAGTAAGCCCATGTCCCCCCGGAAAGCAGAAAGGTGCTACTTTGATAGCCCAAACACAAACTGACACAAACACTTCTCACTGCCCCTTCCTGCACTCCAAATGGATGCTTACTTGACATCGCCTACAGCACTGCAACTGCAATCTTCAGCTGCCTTGATTCCTGAGTTCTCCTTTTGGACAGGAACCCTACACAAAGTATCAACAAGTGAAAAATCACGAGGAAGAAGCATTGTCCCAGCTTTCTTCTGCCATGCAATGTAGTCTCTGGAGGAGGGCAATGCTTGGACATCAGCTGGCTGCAACAGCTGCCCATCACTAGCTCCAGCTTGTGTCTGACTGCCATGGCTTCTGTCAGCAAGTGCTCTTCTCCATCCCCTCAATAGCTCTGCACCCAGCCATCCGTGGGGCAGTGAGGCACAAGTTGCGCTCTGTGCAGTCTGCACTCTCCTTCCTTTTTAATGTCTGACACGAAGGCGGGGGCCCAGCAGTGGATTTCCAAGGGAGGAATGGCACTTCATCGCCCTCATCGAGTCATGGGAGGGAACCTCAACAAGAACCCACTTTCCCTGGAAACAGCCGTGCTGAGGGGCACTGCTGGAGCTGGGAACTCCTCCCCAGCCCAGCTTTTCTGCTGAGACACCTCCCGGCAAGCAGCCAGCACCAAACCCAGCTCACCTGGTCACTGCTCAGCCCGAGCTGTGCCCAGCTCACGCACACGCCGCAGCGCTGCTTCCAGTGGGCTCTCACAGGGTGATCTCTCTCAAGAAAAGCACAGAGCTCAGTCTCCGCGTGCAGCACGCTCACGAGAGCACCAGCTCTGCTCACCAGCTGTGGCACAAACGCTCCCACCCTGGCACCGACTGTGACCTCAGCGAGTGCCTGCATCGCTTCTGTGCTTTCATCATGCAAAGGGAGTGGTCACCTCCTAGACCCACATTTTAGGAAACCAACACCAGGGTCACCCTGGGTGAATTGGGGTAATTGATGGGGTTAATTAAGGAAGCAACAAAATGAAGATGCTCTTGGTGCAGCCCAGTAAAAAGCAATGGGCTCGTAGTGGTCAGAGGAGTCCCAGAGGAAGTAGTGGGAACTGGGAGGAGTGCACAGCAGTATGGACCAGAAAAGTCCAGTATGGCAAAGTAAAAACCAGTGAGGACCAGTATGGGCTCAGAGTGGTCAGTGGAGTCCTATAGGAATGAGTAGAAACCAATGGGAAGCACATCTGTGTGCCCCAGGGCCGGTGCCGGCCTCTGCCTCTGGCTTTGGGCCCCAGGGCTGGTGCTGGGCTCTCTGGCTGGAGCTTCAGACTTCAGGGCCGGCACCAGCCTCTCAGGCTGTGGCTTCAGGCCCGAAGCTGGTGCCGGCTTCTTGTGCTGTGGCTTCAGGTTTAGGCCCAGGACTCGTGCCAGCCTCTCTGGCTGGGGCTGGGCTTTAATCCCCAGGGCCGGTGCTGGCCACTCAGGCTGTGGCTTCAGGTCCCGTGGCCGGTGCCAGTCTCTCTGGCTCTGTTTGTAGGCCCCAGGGCCACTGCTGGCTTCTCTGGCAGCATCTTTAGGCCCCAGGGCTGGTGCCAGCCTCTCTAACTGGGGCTGTGACTTTAAGCTCCTGGACTGGTTCCAAATCCATGGGCCCAAGGTCACCAGGGCTGGTACCAAATTTAAGAAAACAACATGAGGGCCACCCAGTGGCGTTATCTGAAGTAACAAAACAGAGAAATTAAGATGCCTCTTGTGTAAGCAGCCTGGCTCATCCTCTCGCTCAGGCACCGCATGATCACACCCAGGAGATGTTGCCCCCAGGCTGCCCCCGGATTGGAGGCTGGAAGGATTTGGGCTTCCAAGCAATCAGCAAGCATTTGGATGAGTCAGCCCTCTGGTTTTTGTGAGAACAGACTAGTCCACCTTGAAAAGCCATCTTGGCAAAGGCAGAATAGCTTTGTTCTTGGGCTGCAGCACTGCATGGCCAGCGCTGCTCAAACACTGGGCCTGCATTTCTTCCCGGGCATCCACACGTGCTCTGAGTCTCCTGCAGCTTGTGCAGGGGTTGTGGCTTCCTGCTGAGGAGTTCCTCCTGTTCTTCTGCAACTGCCCCCAGCATCACTACCGCCTCCTCTGCTACCGTACCGGGAGATGCTTCAGCGTCCATTAGCCTGCACTTCCTTCCCTCCGTTCTTAACTGATTTTACCTGGAACGGAAAGGAATGGGATCAGAAAAATGAGGAACACTTGGGAATCAGGCAACTGAAAGCGCAGGGAATTGCGGCACTCTTTGGACAATGATAATTCCACCGTAAAATAAAAGGAAAAAAGAGGGCCCTGAACTGTTTAAAGGCAAGAAAATAACACCTTTACTCACAGGAAGGCGGGAAGTTGTGCACCTCCCCGGGAAATTAATCTCTATTTAAACAAATGAAAAAGTGAAATAAAATTCCTTGCAGACAACAGTCACATCACGGAAGGCGGACACTTTGGTAAAAGGTCCCGGGGGTTAAGTTTTCAAAAAAAAAGTGAAATCCCTTTGTAAGGGCCCCTTGGGGAAAAGAAAAGGGGTTTTGCCCCCAGGCGCCCCGGGCGGGGGGGGATTTTTTTCCCCCAGAAGTTTTTTATTCAAAGGGGAAAAAAAAACCCCTTGAAAACCACTCAAGGGGAAAGCTTTGCTTTTGGCCCAAAGGGCCCGTTTGGCCCAATTTTGGGCAACCCCGGGCCACTCCGCACTTTGCGGGGGCTCCCGGGGAGTTCCCGGTTCTTTTAACCCCCCGACCTCCCCCCCCCCCCCTCCCGGCCTCCGGGGAGCTTCCTCCAAAGCCGCCCCCCTCCCCGTTTCTTTAAACTGTGGTTTCCCCTGGATTTGGGAAGGTTTCGTGGGAACACTGGTAACAAGGGGAACAGCCAGGGAAGGGTTTCCACCCCCCGCCCCAAAATTTTCCTCCTTTTTGGGGAAAAAACCACTTAAAAAAAACACCCCAAACGGAAAGAAGCTAACCTGGTGGCCAAAGCCACACTGGGGTTGGGGCTCTAAAAACAAAGAAAACGGGGAAATGTTTCCTCCCCAAACCCCCGGGCACCCCTTTTAAACAGGGAGGGAAAACCTTACTGGGGCCGGGCAAAATTCTTTCCCCCGGTTCGTGGGCTTTTAAAACCCCTGCTCCCTTCCACTTGGCCCCTTCCCCCCCCTGGGGCCTTGCCACACGCCCGTTTGGGGCCCCGGCAACTCCCACCAAGGTAGGAGCCGCCCGGGTTTTGGCTGAAGGGCCCAGGGCCGCTGGGCCTTTTCCGGGGTTTCCTCCGGGGCCCGCCTATCCAAGGGAAAGCCAAGCCGAAGGCGGGAAAAATTCCCCCCCGGGGGGCTGCGCGACCGGCGCCTCTCTTCAGCGGGCCTCACCCGCAAAGAAATTCGGGGCCTATTGCTCTCTGAACCCCAAGGGGGGGGGGGGTGGGGGCTTTTTCCCCCTAAAAACAAAGGGGGAAAGGAAAAATTGCACCGGGCAATTGTAGGGTTTTATGGGGGTTTTTGGGGGGAGGGTCCGGGAAGGGGTGGGTCACCAACCCTGGAGGTGGTAAGGGACGGGGCCTTGGGGGGCCGGATTTAACTTTGGTTTTTAAAGGGGTGTGTTTGGGCGGGGGGATTCAGGGGAACTGGGGAGGCGGGGGGAAGGGAAGAGGGCATCAGAATAGGAGGGGTGGGACGGGGAAGAGGAGGAGGAAAGGCACCCGGGGGGTCGAATGGGGAAGGGGAGGGAACTGGAAAAGGGGGGGCAGTGAGGTGGGGGGTGGAGGAGGGCTGAGGGATCAAATGGGGGAAGAGTTGGGAGGGTGCTCCAGTAGTCAATGGAAGGGGAGCACAGAGGGGGGTGCCCTGGAGTCAGAAAAGAGGGACTGGGGGTTGCGGGCCAACCACGGGGGGGACACAGACACCTCCGCCGCCGGCAAGGCCCGAGGGACACGAAGCCCCACGGGGCCAAAGAGAGCAGCATCGGCCCCTGGCTCCCTTAGCCCAGTCCCCATCTCGGTGCCCCCCCCCCCCCCCCCAAACCCCCCTGTAGAAGCTGAGGCGGCGCACCCCCCATCGGAGTACGGGGTCCAGGCTGGGGCCCCTAATACAAGGAAGGCAGGGAATGTTGGAAGGTGCGGGAGTGCAAAGATGATCAAAATGCTGCCCCTCCCCTACGAGAAGGCTAAGGGATGGGCTTGTTCACCTTGGAGAAAAGAAGGCTGGGGGGGGCAAATCAAGCCTTAACTAAGGGAGTCCAGAGGAGGGAAGAAACTTTTAAAGGGGGAAATAAACAGGACAAAAAGGTTTTAATTGAAAAGGGGGAGATTTAGTTGGTTCAGGGAGAAATTCTTTATTCGAGGGTGGTGAGGTGCTGGAACAGTGCCCAAGAGGCTGTGGATGCCCCATCCTTAAAGGTTCAGGCCAGGTGGATGGGGCCCTGGGGCGCCTGGTCTGGTATGAAATGTGGAGGTTGGTGGCCCTGCCTGTGGTGGGAAGGTGATAGGGTTGGGCTTAAAGTCCATTCCAACCTGGGCCATTCTGTGTGATTCTGTGATTCTATCCTGCTTCTATCAGCGCTCCGGCCATCCTGCAGGCTGTTGTGCAGGGGCAGGCTGCAGGCTCTGCTCCCAGCCCTGTGCCTCCGCACTCTTGTTGGTCCCTCCCCAGGAATCCCTGTTCCCAGGAACCTCCGCTGCTCCATTGCCACACATCGCGTCCATACATGGGCAGAACCACACACTCAAAAGGAAAGACTTCCCTGCACACATACCGTGATTTACCCGCACAGAAACCATCCTTGCACCCTACATCCAACCCACCAGTGCATGCAAATGTGGAAAAAACCCACAAAAACCGAGGCAAAAAACCTTGATGCACAACCCGTGTTCAACACACACAACGTTTGGAGACCCATCCTTTGCCACCTACAGCGGAGGAAAGAGCAAGCTCAGCCTTGCACACAGCCAGTGCCCCACCATGGAAAACAAAAAACCCAGGGCCATTCCATGATTCCATATCTCGCCACCCTGTTCACAAATACCGCCTCCACTCTATGACCAAATCCACCCCCACGGCAACAGCCAACACGAGACGGTGGGAAATGCCGGAGGAAAATGCCCCGTTACGCCATTCATTCTCCTCTTTTAATGAAGGCACGGGGCAACAGCTGTGCCCCATCCTGGATGTTGGCTGCGGGATTCCTGGTTTGGACGCGGCAGGGTTAACCTGGGCGCGTCTGAGGGACGTCTTCTGGCTCTGGAGTGGAAGAGTGCCGGAGCAAAGAAAAGGCTTTCACAGACGCGCAGGGAGGGGCCGTTCCTGGGCCCGGGGGGCGGGACATACAAGCGTGCCCACTGCCCTGGGATCTGCAGCACTGCAGAAGGGCCGGGTGCAGCACGGGGAACAATTCATGGTCCAGGTTCAGCAGCGCCAGGGGGCTCGGGGGTCCGGGGAGGTGAGGGGGGTGTCAGAAAACTGTGGGATCTGTGAGATCCAAGGGGGCCTGGAATGGGTAAGGGAGGTCCAAAGGAGGAAACAGGGGGGACGGGGTGGGCCCAAGCGGGATAAGGGTGCCTGTTGGGGACTATGGGGCTCTGTGGGATCCCGGGCTGGGTGTGAGGGAGGTCTTGTGTAGGGACTGCTCCAGCTTTGCATTCCTCTCCTGCTGCAGCAGCTGCCCCTGCCCCAGTATTATTTGGTTGTATGGGTTCTGGAGGGAGAAGGGGGTGAGGAGGGGCCCCAGGTGGGGCTTCGGGGGTCCTGGAATAGTGAAGGGGTCCTGTCAGGGACTGTGGGGCACTGTGAGATCCAAGGAGTGACCTGAGGGGGTCAGGGAGATTCGAAGGAGAAAATAGGGGGGATTGGAGGGGGCAGAACAGGGATAAGGGGTGCTGCTGGGGATTATGGGGCTCAGTGAGGCCCCAGGCTGGCTGTGGGGGAGGTGTACCGGCCTAGGAGGTCCTTGAGGAGTACAGTTCCTGTGGGGGGGGGGGGGGGGATATCTGTGGGGGACAATGGGATGGTTGACAACAGAGCCTGCAGGACAGTGCCTGCAGGAAGCAAGATAATCGCCAGGTGGGGACCTGGATATGGGGAGGCTGGGACATAAGGGGAAGGGGAGATGTGAGGAGGGTCGTGGTAAAAAAGGGGGGTTGGGGGCAGTGTAAGTGGTTTTATTCTTTTTTTTTTTTTTTTTGAGAGGGGCGGGGGTCCCTGTGGCCCAAAGGTGGGGCCACAGCCATGACCCCACATGACCAAACCCCAAGTGACCACATAACCCTGTAAGTGGTACCCCAGGGCTGCACCGGACCCACAGCCCCTTTGAACCATACCCCCACGCCCTGGACCCCGACCCTCCTGCCCCCACAGCTGCAACCGCCACTTTTGGCCCCAGAAATCTGGGATCCCTGCCCCCATCTCACCCCCAACCAATAACACTTGAGACCCGTAACCCAATCACCCCATCTGAACCCGCCATCCCCTTCTGGACCACTGGACCCAGACCCCATCCGTCCACAAGTCTTGCAATGCCATCTGACCCCGCCCCCATAACTCTTGACCTGCAGCACCCCCCCGTACCCACGACCCTCTGACCTCCCCCTGTGGCCAAGAACCAGCTGTGTGTGGGAAAAAGGTTCTTTCTCCTCGGGGTGGGGGCGCCCCAGAGCTGCCCCAAAACAACAGGGGTGGGCTGCAGCCTTTCTCGTTTGGAGAGATGGGAACTGTCAAAAGAGCCAGAAGGGACATGAAATGTTCTTTAGGGAAATACCTATCAAAGGTTGGGTGACAAACGGATCCCACCGAGCCGGGGAAGGTACGGGCTTGGTGCTGCGTTTGCGTGGCAAAGGGAGAAGAACAGGGATGGGTGGGATGGACGAAGCAAATCACCTCCTTAAGGGGACAGCGGAGAAGAAATCCAAGTCAGCTGCAAAGGAACAGCAGAACTCCTTACAAAAAGGCGTCCCAGACGGGGCCGTTGGAGCAAGGGGAAGTGGGTAAAGAAAAGTTCCAACTCGGATTGGAGCAGTTGCTGCAAACCCCGAGAAATGGACAAAGAACTCCGGAAGGCCAGCCAGCAAAGGAGGAATGCATGGTGGTGCAGAAGGAGAGGGATGGAGAACCAGGGGGGATTCCCCTTTTGCACGGTCCCCACCCTGGGGACTCTGCAACAAGAAGCTGCCCTGCCGTGGTCAGCAGGCTGTTGTGTCAGCTGGGTGTGCTGGGCAATCATCTAGCTGTTCGTCAAAAAACATTCTAAATGTGACGGTAGCAGGAAGGTAGGATCAGAGTGAGAGCGTGCGCTTTCAGCAGACGATCGGGCGAGCACAGCAGGGGCCAGGAGTTCTGCCAAAGCAAGGTGGGGACTGCCCGAGGGAAGGCACGGTGCAGGACAGGCATGGACACAGGCAATGGCAACAGCTTTAAGAAATCCTGCCTGCCTGTCGCATAGAAAGCAACAATCACACCAAAAGGACCACGTTGGCCCGACCTCATCGGAGAAACAGCAGAGCGGAGCGTGGGTAGATGTGAGCCTGCAGTCCCCCGCCAAGAGGGAACAGGGAACGGGACTGCCAAGGGAGGAAGCTACAGGAGGGAAAGGAGCTCCTGAGCACTGCCCTTTTTGCCCTCACCACGGGAGGCAGAGTGCAGAAGCCAGACAATAAACAATGAGCTTTGCTCTGCGCGAGAGCTTGGCCTGATGGAAGAGCAGTGAGGGAGCGTTTCCGCACAGCCCCGGCATTGGGGGGATCTGCGGGAGGGGGAAGCCTTACAAAAGTTTGGGGACGGCCAAGGCAGGATGGGGGACCCCAAGGGGCACTTGGGGGCAGCTATGGGGCACAGCCAACCAGGATGCCTTCCCAACACACGCTGGTGGTGGAACTGCTGCTGGCCACGGGCCGTTGGGGCAGTGAGGGGCTGTTCTGGGCTGCTTAGGGATGGCTCTGGGGCTGCTTGCTAGGGGCAGCTGGGACCAGCCCGCTCATGGGGTTGAGTTCCCCCACACGAGCTGGAGGTCAGTCTGCTGACTGGAAACTCTCCCATACCCCCCCGCCTCCGGACTCCCAACTTGCCCAGCAAGATGGGGGCGCTGGGGGGTCAGGGGAGTTGTGGCAGTGATGTACAGCGACCCCAGAGCCACCCTGTACGTCCCTGAACGAAAAAAAAAAAGACCCATCACTGTCCACAGCCTCACTGGGGTTTAGGGCTCACAGGGTAGGGTCAGTGAGCCTTGGGGGTCAAACCCAAGTTCTATGGGGTATGGGGTCATGTGGGGTTATGGATCAGGGCCCCAGCTTTGGGCCACAGGGAACCCCAATCCCCTCTCAGGAAGAAATCAAAAATGCATTCCAGCACCACCCCACATCCCCCATTCTCACCCAAACCCTTCCCCACATGCCCCCAGACCCCCTACATCCCCATGCCACCCCATGTCCCCACACCCACAAGTCCCACCTTTACCTCACACTTTCCTTCTCCTGGCAGCACTCTGCCCGCACCTGTGGCCCATATCCCCCATGCCCCACATCACTTTTCACCCCACTGGTTTGCGGAAGTGCGCCTCCACATTCCTCTCCGGCAGCAGCTGCCCCTGCCCCAGTATTATTTGGTTGTATGGGTTCTGGAGGGAGAAGGGGGTGAGGAGGAGCCCCAGGTAGGGCTTTGGGGGTCCTGGAACAGTGACAGGGGTCCTGTCAGGGACTGTGGGGGTCTGTGAGATCCAAGGGATGACCTGAGGGGGTTTGGGAGATTCGACGGAGGAAACGGTGGGGGGATCAAGGGAGCCCAGAGCAGGGATAAAGGTGGCTGTTGGGGGCTATGGGGCTCCCAGGATGTGTGTGAGGAAGGTGTACCAAGTCTGAGGAGGTCCCTGAGGAGATTATGGGGCTTTGTGGGGGGGTGTGGGGGATATACATGTGGGGGACATGGGATGGATATGACAACAGAGCCTGCAGGAGCAGAATGCTGTTCAGGAGAAGGCAAGATATGCGCTGCAGGTGGGACACTGGCATATGGGGAGGTATGAGGACATAGAGGGAAGGGGGGATGTGAGGAGTGGTTTGAGGTAAAAAGGGGGGGGATATGGGGCAGTGTTGGAATGGTTTTATGTCTTCCTGAGAGGGGACTGGGAGTCCCTGTGGCCCAAAGGTGGGGCCACGAGCCATGACCCCACATGAGCCATACCCCAAGATGACCACATAACCCTGTAAGTGTGGTGACCCCATGGCTGCACGTGACCCACAGCCCTGTGTGAACCATACCCCCACACGACCCTGGGACTCCCTGACCCTGCCTGCCCCCATCACGCTGCAACACGCTGCACTTTGGCCCCAGAACTCTGGGATCCCTGCCCCCACCTCACCCCCACCATATAACACTATGAGACCCGTAACTCCATATCACCCCATCTGACCCTACCATCCCTTCTGACCCCATCACTGTGACCCAGAACCCCATCTGACCCCATAACTCTGTGCAATGCCATCTGACCCTACGTCACCCCATAACTCTGTGAGCTGCAGGACCCCCACGTCACCCACGACCCCCTGACCTCACCCCATGTGGCCATAGAACCAGCTGTG
The DNA here is from genome assembly GCA_021292215.1 of Lophura nycthemera. Lineage (NCBI taxonomy): Eukaryota > Metazoa > Chordata > Aves > Galliformes > Phasianidae > Lophura > Lophura nycthemera. Next base: position 24,671 of record JADANK010000634.1, read on the forward strand.
TGTGGGGAAAAGGCATCTTCTCCTCGGGGTGGGGCTGCCCCAGAGCTGCCCCAAAGAAGACATGGGGTGGGCTGCAGCTGTTTCTCTCAGTTTGGAGAGATGGGAACTGTCCAAAAGAGCCAGAAGAAGGACATGAATGCTTCTGTAGGGAAATACCTGTCACAAGGTTTGGTGGGCAGGAAGCTGCTGTTTCTCTAAGTGGACAAAGAGAACAGAACAAACCAATCCCACTGAGACTGGGGAAGGACAGGAGCTTGGCTGTGCAGTGCTGCGTGGCAATGAGGGAGAATTGAACCAGGGATGGAGCTGGGATGGACTGAAGCAAATCACCTCCTTAATGGGGACAGTGGGAGAAGAAATCCAAGTCAGCTGCAGAAGGAACAGCAGAACTCCTTACAAAAAGGCGTCCCAGACTGGGGCTGTTGGAGCAGTAGGGACAGTGGTAAAGAAATAGTTCCAACATCAGGACTTGGAGCAGTTGCTGCAACGACCCCGAGAAATGGACAAAGAACTCTGATGGCAGCGCAGCACGAGGAGGAAGGAATGCATGGTGGTGCAGAAGGAGAAGGATGGAGAACAGCGCG
>JADANK010000635.1:0-25094 GCA_021292215.1 Lophura nycthemera
CCTTTTTTCCCTTTGCCGCCCTTTTTTTCCCCCTTGCTCCCTTTCTTCCGTTCATGCTTTCCCTTGCGTGCCTTTGCTTCCCTTGCGTCGGTTATTTTCCCTTGCGTCGCCTTTCTTTTCGTTCCTTCTTTCCCGGCGTCGCCTTCTTTCCCTTGCGTGCTTATTTCCCTTGCGTCGCCTTTCTTACCTTGCGTCGCCTTACTTCCCGTTTGTGTTACCCTTGCATCGCATTTCTTCCCTTGCGGGTCCCTTTCTTCCCGTTACAACTTTCCCTCGCGTCGCTTTCTTGTCGGCGTCGCCTTTCTTCTCGTTCCTGCTTTTCCCCTTCGTCGCCTTTCTTCCCTTTGTTCCAACTTTCCTTTCCGTCCCTTTTTCCCCCGTTTTTTTCGCTTTCTCTTGCGTCACCCCTTTCTTCCCTTGTGTCGCCTTTTTCTCGCTCCTGCTTCCCTTGCGTCGCCTTTTCTTCCCCTTGTGTCGCCTTTCTTCTCTTCCTGCTTTCCCTTGCGTCGCCTTTTCCCTTGCGACGCCTTTTTTCCCTTGCGTTTCCTCCCTTTTTCTTCCCTTGCGTCGCCCTTTCTTCCCGTTCCTTGCTTTTTCCCTTGCGTCGCCTTCCCTTCCCTTTGCTTTCGCCTTATTTCCCCTTGTCGTCCTTCTTCCCATTCCTCCTTTCCCTTGCGTCGCCTTTTTTTCCCTTTGCGCGCCTTTTTCTTACGTTCCTGCTTTCCCTTGCGCCGCCTTTTTCTTCCTTGGTCGCCTTTCTTCTCATTTTTCCTCTCCCTTGCGTCCCTTCTTCTCGTTCTTGGCTTTCCCTTGCGCCCTTTTTCGGCCTGGTAGCCTTTTCCCTTGCATCCCTTACTAACCGTTCCGGCATTCCCTGCGTCGCCTTCCTTCCCGTGCGTCGCCATTCGTCCCGTTTCCCTGCTTTACCGTTGGTCCCTATCTTCCTTGCGGCGTTAATTCTTCCCGTTGTTGCTTTTCTTGTGTTCCCGTTTTTCCCTTGCTCCCGTTTTTTCCCGTTTTCTTTTAATTTCCCTTCTGACTTTCTTTTCGTGGTCGCCTTTCCTTTCCCCCCCGTTTTCCTGCTTTCCCTTGCGTCGACTTTTTTTCCTTTTTTTCCCTTCCTCGCCTTTCCTTTCCCTTCCGTGCCTTCTTTCCCGTTCCCCCTTTCCCTCCCTGCCCTTTCCCTTCGTGGCCCTCCCCCGTCACCTTTTTCCCCCTTGCTTCCCCCTTTCCTTCCCCCGGTTCCTCTTTCCCTTCGTTTCGCCCTTCTTTCCCTTCGCCCTTCCCCTTGCGTAGGCTTTTTCCCTTGCCTTTCCCCCCCCCCTCCCCCTTTCCCTTGCCGCCTTTTCTTCCCCTCCGCCCTTCCCTTGTTCGCCTTTCTTCTCCCTGCTTTCCCCTTCTCGCCTTCCTCCCTTTCTGCCTTTCTTCCCTGTTTCCCTTCTTCGCCTTTCTTCCCTGGCTCGCCTTTTTTCCTTTCCCCCTTTTCCCTCCTTCCCCTTTTTCCTTCCCGGGCCCCCTTTCTTTCCCTTTCCCCTTTCCCCGTCGCCTTTTTCCTTCGTCGCCTTTTCTTCTGTTTCCTCTTTTCCCTCTCCCCTTTCTTTCCCTTGCGTTCCCCCCCCCCCCTTTTCCATTCTGTTTCCCTTTTGCGTCGCCTTCTTCCTTCCGTTCCCTTGCGTCGTTTGCTTCCCTTGCGGGGCCTTTTCTTCCCTTTCTCCGTCTTTCTTTCCTTGCGTGCCCTTTCTTTCCCTTCGCTTTCCCCTTCCTCCCTTCCTTCCTTGCCGCCTTTTCCTTTTTCCCCTTCTTTCCCTTCCTTCTCCTTCCCTTTTCCCTTTTTCCTTTTTCTCCCTTCGCGCCTTACCCTTCCTTTCCCGCTTTTCCTTGCGTCGCCTTTTACCTTCCGTCCCTTTCTTTTTCCCCGTTCCTCTTTCCCTTGCGCGCCTTTCTTTCCCTTGCGCCCCCTTCTCCCCTTCTTTCCCCTTCCTGCTTCCCTTCGTCGCCCCTTCTTTTCCCTTTTCGTCGCCTTTTTACCTTCCTCTTTCCCTTGCGTCGCCTTTCTTCCCTTGCGTCGCCTTTCTCCCGCGTTCCCTCTTTCCCTTTTGGGCGCCTTTCTTTTCCCTTGCGTCGCCATTTTTCCCGTTCCCCTTGCTTTCCCTTCCTGCTTTTTCCCTTGCGCGCCTTTCTTCCCTTTGCCGTCTCCTTGCTTGCCTTCCTTGCTTTCCCTGCTCGCCCCTTTCTTCCCTCGGCTCCCTTGCTTTCCCTCGCGTCCCCCTTGCTTCCCCTTCCGTGCCTTTCTTCCCATTCCTGCTTTCCCCCTTTGGCCCCGCGCCTTTCCCCTTGCCGCCTTTCTTCTTTTTTTCTTTCCCTTGCTTCCCTTCATCCTGTTCCTTTTTTATCGCGCGCTTTCTTCCTTGCTCCCCTTTTCTTCCGTTCTGCTTCCCTTGGCTCGCCCCTTTCTTCCCGTGCGTCGCCTTTCTTCCCGTTCTTTGCTTTTCTTTCCTGGGTCGCCTTTCTTCCCTTTCTGCTTTCCCTTGCTCGCCCCTTTTCCTTTACCTCTTCCTGCGTCGCCTTTTTCCTTGGGTCGCTTTTCTTCCTTGCGGCGCCTTTTTCCCTTGTGCTTTCCCTTCCCAATTTCTTCCCTTGCGCCCTTTCTTTCCCCCCTTTCCTTTTTCCCTCGCGTCCCTTTTCTTTCTTGCGTGCCTTTTTCCGTTCCTGCTTTTCCCTTTTGCGTCGCCTTTTTCTCCTTTCCTTCCCTTCCCTTGCTCGCCTTTTTCCCTTCCTCCTTTCCCTTGCGCTTTTTTTCCCGTTCCTTTTTCCCTTGGTTCCTTCCTTCCCTTTTTCTGCTTTCCTTGCGTCCCCTTTTTCCCTTTGGGTCGCCCTTTCTTCCGTCCTGCTTTCCCCTTGCGGTTTTCTTTCCCTTGGTGCCTTTTCTTCATTCCTGCTTTCCCTTGGCCCGCCTTCCTTCCCTTTGCGTTTTTTTTGGTCCCTTTCTTCCTTGCGTCGCCTTTTTCCTTCCTTGTTTCCCTTGCGTCCCTTTTTCTTCCTTTCCTCGCCCTTTTCCTTTCCGGTTTCGCTCGCCTTTTTCCCCGTTCCGCTTTCCCTTGCGTCGCCTTCCTTCCCTGCGTCGCCTTCCTTCCTTCGTCGTCCTTCTTCCCTCGCTTTCCCCTTCGTCCCCCTTTCTTCCCTTGCGTCCCTTTCTTTCCGTCCCTTTCCCTGCGTCCTTTTTTTTCCCTTGCGTGCCTTTCTTCGTTCCTGTTTCCCTTTGCGCCGTTTTCCCTTCTCCCCTTTTTCTTTTCCCCCCCCTTTCTTTCTTCGTCGCCTTTCTTTTCCTTTTTTTTTCCCTTGCGTCCCTTCCTTCCCGTTCCTTTCCCTTGCGTCGCCTTTCTTCCCCGGCCTTCTTTCCCTTGCATCGCCTTTCTTTCCCTTGCGTCGCCTTTCTTTCCCTGCCGTCGCCCTTTCTTCCCTTGGTCGCCTTCTTTTCTTCCCGTTCCTACTTTCCCTGCGTCGTTCTTCTTTCCGTGCGTCGCTATTTCTTCTCGTTCCTGCTCTCCCTTGCGTCACCTTTATTTCTCATTCCTGCTTTCCCTGGCGTCGCCTTTCTTCACTTGCATAAGCCGTTCCGTTCTTCCCTTGCATCGCCTTTTCTTACCGTGCTCCTTTCCTTGCGTCGCCATTCTTCCCTTCTGTCCGGCCTTTCTTTTTACCGTTCCGGCTTTCCCCCATGCGACGTCCCTTCCTTCCCGTTGCGTCCCGCCATCATTCTTCCCGTTTCCTGGCTTTACCGTGCGCACCTATCTTTTCCCTTTGCGGCGTCAATTCTTCCCGTTCCTTCGTTCGTTCTCCTGCGTCGCACCATTTCTTCCCTTGCATCGCCTTTCCTCTCTTTCTGCATTTCCCTTTGCTTCGCCTTACAATCCTGTTCCTTTTTTTTATCTTGCTTCGCCTTTCTTCCACTTTTGCGTTGCCTTTCTTCCCTTTCCTGCTTTCCCTGGCTACTCACCGTTCTTCTCATTCCAGCCTTGCCCATGGTCGCCTTGCTTTTCCCTTGCGGAGCCTCTTTCTTCCCTTGGCTCCGTCTTTTCTTCATTGCTCTCTCTTTCTTCTCATTTTGCTTTGCCTTGCCTTGCCTCGCCTTGCCTTCCCTTGCGTCGCTCTTTCTTTCACTTGCGTCGCCTTTCTTCCCGTTCATGGCTTTCCCTTGCGTTGCCTTTTCTTCCCTTGCGTCGCCTTACTCCCGTTTTCTGCATTCTCTTGATTCGCCTTTCTTCCCTTGCGTTTGCCTTTCTTTCCCGTTTTCCTGGCTTTCCCTTCCGTCGCCTTTTCTTCCCTTGCGACGCCTTTTCTCCCTTGCGTCTCCTTCTTCCCGTTCTTTGCTTTCCTTTCGCGTCGCCTTGCTTCCCTTTGCGTCGCGTCCTTCTTTCCTTGCCCCTCGCCGTTCTTCCCGTCCTGCCTCCCTTGCCTCGCCTTTACCCCTTGTGTCGCCTTTTTCTTCTCTTCCTTCCTTTCCCTGCGTCGCCTTACCTCTGTTCCTTTTTTTTATTCTTGCCGTTCGTCTTTTCTTCCCTTGCGTCGCCCTTCTCCACGTTCCTGTTTACCTTGCGTCGCCTTTCTTCCATTGGCCGTCGCCATTCTTCACGTTTCCTGCGTTCCCTTCCTCGACTTTATTCCCTTTGCGCACGCATCTTTTCTTCCCTTGGCGGGTTCTCCTGCTTGCCGTTCTTGCTTTCCCTCGCGTCGCCTGGTTCCCTCGCGTCGCCATTGCTTCCCTCGCGTGACTTGCTTTCCCTTTCCGTCGCCTTTCTTCCATTCCCTGCCGGTCCCATTGCGCGCATTTTATTTCTACCCTTTCTACCCTTTGCGTCGCCTTTTCTTCTCTTCCTTCTTTCCCTTGCGTCGCCTTCCACCTGTTCCTTTTTTATCCTTTTGCGTCGTCCCTGTTCTTTCTTACCTTGCGTCGCCTTTCTTCCCGTTTTCATTGCCTTTCCTTGCGTCGCTCTTTCTTTTTTTTCCAGTTTTGCGTTCGCCTTTCTTCCTTCCTGCTTTACCTGGTGTCCCCTTTCTTCCCTTCCTGCTTTCCCTTGCGTCGCCTTACCTGCCGTACTGCTTACCCTTGCGTCGCTTTCTTCCTTTGCGTCGTCTTTTTTACTTGCGTCGCCTTCTTCCCGTTCGGGCTTACCCTGCATCGCATTTTATTCCCTTGCGTTGCCTTTCCTTTCCGTTACCAACTTTCCCCGCGTCGGACTTCTTGTCGTGCGTAGCCTTCTTCTCGTGTCCTGCTTTCCCTTGCGTCGCCTTTATTCGCTTGATTGAAAGCCGTTCTTCCCTTGCATCGCCTTTCTTTTACCATTCACTCCGTCCTTTGCAAAGCTTTTCTTCCCGTTCCTGCTTTCCCTTCCGGCGCCTTCCTTCCCGTTTCTGCTTTCTCTTGCGTCACCTTTCTTCCCTTGTGTCGCCTTTCTTCTCGCTCCTGCTTTCCCTTGCGTCGCCTTTCTTCCCTTGGTGTCGCCTTTCTTCTTCATTCCTGCTTCCCTTGCGTCGCCTTTCTTCCCTTGCGACGCCTTTCTTCCCTTGCGTCCTCTTTCTTCCCTTGCGTCGCCTTTCTTCCCGTTCCTGCTTTCCCTTGCGTCGACTTTCTTCCTTTCCATCGCCTTTCTTCCGTCGCGTCGCCTTTCTTCCCGTTCCTGCTTTCCCTTGCGTCGCTTCCTTCCCTTGGTCGGCCTTATTTCCCTGTGTCGTCCTTCCTTCCCATTCCGCTTTCCTTGCGTCGCCTTTCTTCCCTTGCGTCGCCTTTCTTCCCGATCCTGCTTTCCCGTGCGTCCGTTTCTTCTTCCCTTGCGTGGCCTTTCTTACAGTTCCCTGCTTTCCCTTCGCCGCCGTTCCCTTTGGGGCCGCCTTTCTTCCCTTGGCGTCGCCTTTCTTCTCATTCCTTCTCTCCCTTGCCGTCACCTTCCTTCCTCGTCCTGGCTTTCCCTTGCGTCCCTTTCTCGCCTGCCGTAGCCGTTCTTCCCTTGCATCGCCTTACTAACCGTTCCGGCATTCCCGTGCGTCGCCTTCCTTCCCGTGCGTCGCCATTCGTTCCCGTTCCTGCTTTACCGTGCGTCACCCTATCTTCCCTTGCGGCTTAATTCTTCCCGTTCGTGCTTTCTCTTGTGTCCCGTTTCTTCCCTTGCGTTTCCCGTTTCTTCCCTTACTAATTTTTCCCTTGCGGTCGACTTTTTTTCGTGCGTCGCCTTTCTTCCCGTTCCTGCTTTCCTTTGCGTCGACTTTTTCCCTTCCATCGCCTTTCTTCCCTTCCGTTCGCCTTTCTTCCCGTTCTGCTTTCCCTTGCGTGCCTCCTTCCCTGCGTCACCTTATTTCCGTTGCGTCGCCTTTACTTCCCCGTTCCTGCTTTCCCTTGCCATCGCCTTTCTTCCCTTGCGTCGCCTTTCTTCCTTGCTCGCCTTTCTTCCCTTGCGTCGCCTTTCTTCCCGTCCTACTTTCCCTTGCGTCGTCTTTCTTCCGTGCGTCGCCATTTCTTCTCGTTCCTGCTTCCCTTGCGTCACCTTATTTCTCATCCTGCTTTCCTTGCGTCGCCCTTTCTTCACTTGCATAGCCCGTTTTTTCCCTTGCATCGCCTTTCTTACCGTTGCTCCTTTCCCTTGCGTCGCCATCATTCCTTCCCTTTCCTGTCGGCTTTCTTTACCCGTTTTCCGGCTTTCCCATGCGACGCCTTCCTTCCCGTGCGTCGCCATTCTTCCCGTTCCTGCTTTACCGTGCGTCACTCTATCTTCCCTTGCGGCGTCCCCCAATCTTCCCGTTCCTTCGTTTCCTGCGTCGCATTTCTCCCCTGCATCGCCTTCCTCCTTTCCTGCTTCCCTGCCTTCGCCTACCATCCTGTTCCTTTTTTATCTTGCGTCGCCTTTCTTCCCATGCGTGCCTTTCTTCCCGTTCCTGCTTTCCTGGGCATCGCCGTTCTTCTCATCAGCTTGCCCCATGCTTCGCCTTGCTGCCCTGTTGCGCCGCCTTTCTTCCCTTGCTCCGTCTTTCTTGCCTTGGCATCGCCTTTCTCCCTCATTGCTTCCCTTGCATCGCCTTGCTTCTCTTGCCGTCGCCTTTCCTTCACTTGCGTCGCTTTTCTCCGTTCCATGCTTTCCCTTTCGTTGCCTTCTTCCTTGCGTCGCTTACTTCCCGTTTCTCGCATTCTCTTGCGTCGCCTTTCTTCCCTTGCGTTGCCTTTCTTTCCCGTTCCTGCTTTCCCTTCCTGCCTCCTTTCTTCCTTGCGTCTCCTTTCTTCCCGTTCTTGCTTCCCTCGCGTCGCCTTGCGTCCCTTGCGTCGCGTTATTTCCCTTGCATCGCCTTTCTTCCCGTTCCTGCTTTCCTTGCCCTAGCCTTTCTACCCTTCTTCCTCTTTCTTCTCTTTCCTTCTTCCCTTGCGTCGATACATCCTGTCCTTTTTATCTTGCGTCGTCTTTCTTCCCCTGGCGTCGCCTTTTTTCTTCCACGTTCCTGGTTTCCCCTTGCGTCGCCTTTCTTCCCTTGCGTCGCATTCTTCCCGTTCCTGCTTTCCCTTTCCGTCGACCTTCTTTCCCTTGCGACGCCTCTTTTTTTTTTTTTTTTTTTTTTTTTTCCCCCCCCCCTGCGTCTCCTTGCTTGCCGTTCTTGCGCTTTCCCTCGCGTTCGCCTTGGGCTTTCCCTCGCGTGCCTTGCTTCCTCGCGTTGCCTGCTTCCCTTCCGTCGCCTTTCTTCCCATTCCTGCTTTCCCTTGCCTCGCCTTTCTACCCTTGCGTCGCCTTTCTTCTCTTTCCTTCTTTCCCTAGCGTCGCCTTACATCCTGTTCCTTTTTTATCTTGCGTCGTCTTTCTTACCTTGCGTCGCCTTTCTTCCCGTTCATTGCTTTCCCTGCGTCGCCTTTCTTCCCGTTGCGTCGCCTTTCTTCCCGTTCCTGCTTTACCTGGTGTCGCCTTTGCTTCCCATTCCTGCTTTCCCTTGCGTCGCCTTACATGCCGTTACTGCTTACCCTTGCGTCGCCTTTCTTCCCTTGCGTCGTCTTTCTTACCTTGCGTCGCCTTTCTTCCCGTTCGTGCTTACCCTTGCATCGCATTTCTTCCCTTGCGTCGCCTTTCTTCCCGTTACAACTTTCCCTCGCGTCGCCTTTCTTCGTGCGTCGCCTTTCTTCTCGTTCCTGCTTTCCCTTGCGTCGCCTTTCTCGCTTGTGAAAGCCTTTCTTCCCTTGCATCGCCTCCTTTCTTACCATTCCCATTTGCCTTGCAAAGCTTTTCTTCCCGTTCCTGCCTTTCCCTTCCGGCGCCTTCCTTTCCCGTTCTGCTTTCTCTTGCCGTCACTTTTTCCATGGTGTCGCCTGTCTTCTCGCTCTCTGCTTTCCCTTGCGTCGCCTTTCTTCCCTTGTGTCGCCTTTCTTCTCATTCCTGCTTTCCCTTGCGTCGCCTTTCTTCCCTTGCGACGCCTTTCTTCCCTTGCGTCCTCTTTCTTCCCTTGCGTCGCCTTTCTTCCCGTTCCTGCTTTCCCTTGCGTCGACTTTCTTCCTTTCCATCGCCTTTCTTCCGTCGCGTCGCCTTTCTTCCCGTTCCTGCTTTCCCTTGCGTCGCCTTCCTTCCCTTGCGTCGCCTTATTTCCCTTGTGTCGTCCTTCTTCCCATTCCTGCTTTCCCTTGCGTCGCCTTTCTTCCCTTGCGTCGCCTTCTTACAGTTCCTGCTTTCCCTTGCGCCGCTTCTTTCTTCCCTTGCGTCGCCTTTCTTCTCATTCCTTCTCTCCCTTGCGTCACCTTCCTTCTCGTTTCTGGCTTCCCTGCGTCGCCTTACTTCGCTGCGTAGGGGCCAGTTCTTCCCTTGCATCGCCTTACTAACCGTTTCTGCTTTCCCGTTTGCGTCGCTTCCTCCCGTCGGTCGCCATTCGTCCCGTTCCTGCCTTTTACGTGCGTCACCTGTCTTCCCTTGCGGCCCGTTAATTCTTCCCGTTCGTGCTTTCTCTTGTGTCCCGTTTCTTTCCCTTGCGTCCGTTTCCTTCCCGTTACTAATTTCCCTTGCGTCGACTTTCTTTTCGTGCGTCGCTTTCTCCCGTTCCTGCTTTCCCTGCTTCGCCTTTCTTCCCTTCCGTCGCCTTTCTTCCCGTTTCGCTTTCCCTAGCATCGCCTTTCTTCCGTCGCATCGCCTTTCTTCCCTTTCCCGCTTTCCCTTGCGTCGCCTTTCCTCCCGCGTCGCCTTTCTTCTTGTTCCTTCTTTCCCTAGCATCGTCCTTTTCTTCCCGTCGCATCGCCTTTCTTCCCGTTCCCGCTTTCCCTTGCGTCGCCCCTTTCTCCTTGCGTCTCCTTCTTCCCGTTCATGCTTTCCCTTGCGTTCGCCATTCTTCTCATTCCAGCTTGCCCTTGCGTCGTCTGCTTCCCTTGCGACGCCTTTCTCCCTTGCTCGTCTTTCTTGTCTTGCGTGCCTTTTCTTCCCGACATGCTTTCCTTGCATCGCCTTGCTTCTCTTGCGTCGCCTTCCCTTCACTTGCGTCGCCTTCTTCCCGTTCATGCTTTCCCTTGTGTTGCCTTTCTTCCCTTGCGTTCGCCTTACTTTCATTCCAGCTTTCTCTTGCGTCGCCTTATTACCTTCCGTCGCCTTTCTTCCCGTTCCTACTTTCCCTTGCGTCGCATTTCTTCCCTGCGTCGCCTCTTCTTCTCGTTCCTGCTTTTTTTTTTTCCCCCCCCCTTGCGTCGCCTTTCTTCCCTTTGCGTCGCCTTTCTTACCCTTTCCTGCTTTCCCTTGCGTCGCCTTTTCTTCGTTTCTGCTTTCCCGTGCGTACAGGTTTCTTCCCTAGCGTGTGCCTTTCTTACAGTTCCGGCTTTCCTTGCGCCGCCTTTTCGTCCTTGCTTAGGCTTTCTTCACCCTTTGCGTCTCCTTTCTTACCGTCCCTCCCTTTCCCTTTTTGCAACGCCCTTTCTTCCCCTTCCTGCTTACCTTGCCTTCGGCCTTTTTCTTATCGTCCGCCTTCCCTTCTGGACGGCCTTACTTCCCGTTTTGCTTGTCTTGCGTCGCCTTTCTACCCTGCGCTCACCTTTCTTCTCGATCCGCTTTCCTTTTTTGCGTCGCCGTTCTTCCCTTGCCTTCGCCTTTCTTCCCTTTGCGTGGCCTTTCTTCCCGTTCCTGCTTTCCTTGCGTCGCTTTTTACCTTCCGTCGCTCTTTTTCTACCATTCCTGCTTTCCCTGCGTCGCCTTTTCTTCCTTCGTCGCCTTTCTTCCCGTTCCTACTTTCCCTTGCGGTTCGTCTTTCTTTCCCGGCGTGCATTTCTTCTCGTTCCTGCTCTCCCTTGCGTCACCTTATTTCTCATTCCTGCTTTCCCTTGCGTCGCCTTTCTTCACTTGCATAGCCGTTCTTCCCTTGCATCGCCTTTCTTACCGTTGCTCCTTTCCCTTGCGTCGCCATTCTTCCCTTCTGTCGGCTTTCTTACCGTTCCGGCTTTCCCATGCGACGCCTTCCTTCCCGTGCGTCGCCATTCTTCCCGTTCCTGCTTTACCGTGCGTCACCTATCTTCCCTTGCGGCGTCAATTCTTCCCGTTCCTGCGTTCTCCTGCGTCGCATTTCTTCCCTTGCATCGCCTTTCCTCTCTTTCCTGCTTTCCCTTGCTTCGCCTTACATCCTGTTCCTTTTTTATCTTGCGTCGCCTTTCTTCCCATGCGTTGCCTTTCTTCCCTTCCTTGCTTTCCCTGGCAATCGCCGTTCTTCTCATTCCCACAGCTTGCCCAATGCGTCGCCTTGCTTCCCTTGCGACGCCTTTCTTCCCTTGCTCCGTCTTTCTTGCCTTGCGTCGGCCTTTCTTCTTTCCCGTTCAATGCTTTCCCTTGCATCGCCTTGCTTCTCCTTGCTCGCCTTCCTTCACTTGCGTCGCCTTTCTTCCCCTTCCTGCTTTTCCCTTCCGTCGACTTTTCTTCCCTTGCGACGCCTTTCTTCCCTTGCGTTCTCCTTGCTGCCGTTCCTTGCTTTCCCTCGCGTCGCCTTGCTTCCCCCTCGCGTCCGCCTTGCTTCCCCCCTCGCGTCGCCTGCTTCCCTTCCGTCGCCTTTCTTCCCATGTCCTGCTTTCCCTTGCCTCGCCTTTCTTACCCTTGCGTCGCCTTTCCTCCTTCCTTCTTTCCCTTGCGTGCCTACATCCTGTTCCTTTTTTATCTGCGTCGTCTTTCTTACCTTGCGTCGCCTTTCTTCCCGTTCAATTATGAGACTTTTCCCTGCGTCGGCCCCCCTTTCTTCCCGTGCGTCGCCTTTCTTCCCGTTCCGGCTTTAACTGGTTGTCGCCTTTCCTTTTCCCATTCCTGCTTTCCCGTGCGTCGCCTTACATGCCGTTACTCTAATGCTTACCCTTTGCGTCGCCTTTCTTACCTTGCGTCGCATTTTCGTTCCGTTTCCGTCCCGTGTGGTCCACGGGATTAACCAGATTCAGTTTATTATGCCCGTGACAAGGGGCAAGTAGGCCCCTGCCCTCCCCACCGCCCGTCCTTGCCACCAACAATGGGAAGGAGGGGGAAAGGGAAAAAAACAAGGCAACAATCTATGGAGAGGTAAACTTTAGTTACTAACTATGAGAACGGCAATCAAAATAATACAATTAATACAATCTCTTGGAAATTAGAGTCTATTCACTCACTAAGCGTCTGGAGCGCGAGTTCCCGCGCCCGATTCACAACCTGCACAAAAGCTGGCACGGCCTCGGACCCCGCGCCCCCCGCCCCACACCAAGCCAGGCAGTAAGAGACCGCCCCCCCCGCCCCCAGGAAGGGTCAGAACCCATGACGTCCGTAATGTATAGGGAATAGGTACGTAGATAAGAAGCATTAACACTTTAATTCCAGTACATGATTTTTTGATGTGGAATTTAAAATCAAAAACCAAAACCATGACAACCGGGCGACGCCTTTCTTCTTTTTCTTTCTTCCCATTCCTTCTCTCCTTGCGTCACACCTTCCTTCTCGTACTCCGGCTTTCCTTCCGTCGCCTTTATTCGGCATTTGCAAGCCTTTTTCCCCCTTGCATCGCCTTTCTAAGCGGGCGTCGCCTCCTTCCTTCCCGTTGTGTCGACATTCTTCCGTTCCCGTTCCTGCTTACAGTGCGTCACACTATCTTCCCATTGCGGCCGGTTAATTCTTCCCGTTTCAGTTGCTTTCTCTTGCGTCCCGTCTCCTCCCTTGCCTTCGCCTTTCCTTTCCCGTTCCTGCTTTCCCTTGCGTCGCCTTCCTTCCCGTGAGTTCCAAACCTTATTTTTCCCTTGCGTCCGCCTTTCGTCTTCCTTCCCGTTCCTGGCTTTCCCTTGCAATAGCCTTTCTTCCCTTGGCGCCGCCATTTTCTTCTCTTCCCGTTGCTGATTCCCGTGCGTACCGTTCTTCCCTTGCGGGGGCCTTTCTTACAGTTCCACCCCGGTTTTTTCCCTTGCGCTGCCTTTCTTCCCTGGCGTCACCCGTTTTTTTGTGGTCCCTTACGTTGCCTTTTTTCTCATTCCCTGCTTTCCCTTGCGGCGCCTTTTCTTCTTTTCTCCTTGGTGTTGGCGTTTCTTCCCGTTCCTGCTTCCGTGGCGTCGCCTTACTTCCCTTGCGTCGCCTTATTTCCCGTTCCTTCCTTTCCGTTCCTGCTTTCACGTGCGTACCGTTTTCGTCCCTTGCCGTGCCTTTTTCTGTTTCTCTTTCTGCTTTTCCTTCTTCGCTTTTCTGTCCCCTTGCGGAGGCTTTTCTTTTCTCTTTTCTTTTCTTCCGTTGCATCTCCTTTCTTACCCGTCCCCTCCTTTCCCTTGCAAAACGACTTTCTTCCCCTTCCTGCTTACCCTTGCGTCGCCTTATCTTCTCGTTCCTGCTTTCCGCTTCTGACGCCTTACCCTCCCGTTTCTGCTTTCCCATTGCGTCGCCATTCTGCCCTTGCTCGCCGTTCTTCATTGCGCGCCTTTCCTCTTTCTCTTCCCGTCCTGCTTTTTCCTAGCATCGCCTTTCTTTCTTCCGTCGCATCGCCTTTCTCGTTCCCTTCCCCCTTTCCCGGCCTTTTTCCCTTGCGTCGCCTTTTTCCTCCTTGCGTCGCCTTTCCTTCTTTTTTCCTGCTTTCCCAGCATCGCCCATTTCTTCCGTCGCATCGCCTTCTTTCCGTTCCCGCTTTCCTTGCGTCGCCTTTCTTCTCATTCCAGCTTGCCCCTGGCGTCGTCTTGCGTCCCTTGCCGACGCCGTTCTTTCTTCCCTTGCTCCGTCTTTCTTGCCTTGCGGTCGCCTTTCTATTTCTTCCCGTTCATGCATTTCCCTTGCATCGGCCTTCTTCTCCTTGCGTCGCTCCTTCACGTTGCGTCGCCGTTTCTTTCCCGTTCAAGCTATGGCTTTCCGCTTGTGGTTGCCCTTTCTTCCGTTGCGGTCGCCGTTACTTTCCCATTCCATGTCCCAGCTTTCGCTTGCGGCCGTCCCTTATTACCGTGCCGTCGTCCTTTCTTCCCGTTCCTACTTTCCCTTGTTGCGTACGCCTTGCTTCCATTGCGTCTCTTTTCTTCCCGGGGCCTTCTTCCCTTGGCCGTCGCCTGCTTCCGCCTTGCGTCGCCTTTCTTCCCGTCACTTCTTATCCCTTGCGTCGCCTTTCTTCCCGTTCCTTCTTTCTCCTTTGCGCCGCCTTTTCTTCGCCTTCGTAGACGTTCTTCCCTTGCTTCGTCCTTTCTTCCTTACCGTCCTAAGCCTCCTTTCCCTTGCAAAGCATTTCTTTCCACTTCATGCTTACCCTTTCTTCGCCCTTTCGTCTCGTTGTCCGCTTTCCCCTTTCTGACCCTTACTTCCCGTTTCCTTTCTCTGCTTTGTCTTGCGTCGCCTTTCTCCCTTGATGGCCTTTGCTCTTCTCCTCTTTTCTTTTCTCCTTCCGCGTTCCTGCTTTCCCTTGCGTCGCCTTACATGCGTTACTCTGCTTACCCCTTGCGGCCGTCTTTCTTTTCCCTGCGTGCCTTTGTCTTCCCCTGCAGTCGCAATTTTCTTTCCATTCCTCTGCTTTCCCTGTTGCGACGCCTTTCTTCTTTTCTTCCCTTGCTTCGCCTTTTTTTTTATTTTCTTTCTTTTTTTTTCGTTTTTTCCCCTTCCGTCTTCCCGAGCGTCACCTTTCTTTTTCCCGTGCGAAGCCTTTCTTACTGTTTCCTCCTCCCCTCTTCCTGCTCTTCCTTGCGACACGTTTTGCTTCCCTTACGTCTCCTTTTCTTACCTTGTGTCGCCTTCATACCCATTCCCCGCTATTCCTTGCGGTCGCCTTTCTTCCCTTGTGTCGGCTTTCTTACCGTTCCGGCTTTCCCTTGCGGCGCCTTGCTTCCCCTTGCCGTCGCTTTCATTCCGGCCTCTGCTTTCCCCTTGGCGACCCTTTATTCCATTGGTCGCCTTTCTTCCCTTGCGTCGGCTGTCTGATCTTCCGTCGCTTTTCTTCCCTTAGATCCCCTCTGCTTCCCGGGCGTCCGCCTTTTTTTCCCTTCGGTCGCCTTATTAACCTTGCGCCGCCTTTTTCTGTCTCGTCCTGCTTTCCCTTCTGACGCCTTACTTCCCGGTTCTCTGCTTTTGGTCCTTGCCGCCGTTCTTCCCTTGCGTTGCCTATCTTCCCTTGCGTCGCCTTTCTGATCGTTCCGGAGCTTTTCGTCTTCCCTTTCCTGCTTTCCCGTGCGTCAACCTTTTTCTTCTCCCTTGCGTCGCCTTATGTCCCTTGCGGCCGCCATTTTCTTTCCCGTTCCTTCTTTCCCTTGCGTCGCCTTTTAACCCTTATCCGTCGCCTTTTTCTACCATTCCTCTGCCTGCTTTCCCTTGCGTCGCCTTTCTTCCCGTTGCGTCACCTTTCTTTCTCTTCCTGGCCTTCTATTCTGACGCTTAATCTTCCCGTTCTCGTCTACTGCTTTGCCTTGCATCGCCCTTTTCTCTTCGCCCTTTCGTCGCGCCTTGCTCTTCCCGTTCCTGCTTTCCATTGCGTCGCCTTTTTACCCTACCGTCGCCTTTCTTTTCTTCCCGTTCGCTAACATTCCTTGCGTCGTCTTTCTGTCTTTCCGTGCGTCGCATTTCTTATCGTTCCTTGCTCTCACTTTGCGTTCACAGATTTTTTCTCGTTCCTCTTTCCCTGTGCGGCGCCTTTCGTCGCGTGCGAGGACGGTTGTTCGTCCCTTGCATGCCTTTCTAACCGTTGCTCCTGCTCCTTTCCCTTTGCGTCGCCATTCTTATCTTCCCTACTGTGCCGGCTTTCTTTTTCTACCGTTCCGGCTTTCCCTTGCACGCCTTCGTTCCCGTGCGTCGCCATTCTTTTTTTCTTTCTTTTTATCTGTCCCGTTTCCTGTTTTAAAACCGTGCGTCACCTATCTTCCCTGCGGCGTCCAATTCTTCCTTACCGTGGCCTGCCGTTCTCCTGCGTCGCATGTCTTCCCTTGCAGTCGCCTTTCCTCCGCTCTTTCCTGCTTTCCTTGCTTCGCCTTACCATCCTGTTCCTTCTTACCGTGCGTCGCCTTTCTTCCTTGCGCTCCTTTCCTCTTCCTTTCCCAGTTCCTTGCTTTCCCTGTGGCAGCGCCATGCTTCTCATTCATCGAGCTTGCCCATGGTATGCGTCGAATTTGGCTTCCCCTGCGACCCTTTCTTCCCTTGCTTCTCCGTCTTTCTTGCCTTGGCGTTGCCATTGCTTTCTTCCCGTTCATAGCTAATCCCTTGCCACGCCTTTTTTCCTTGCAGCAATCGCCTTTCTTTCCCTTTCTTTTCTTTCCCTTTCTTGCACTATCCTGCCTTCCCTTGCTCGACTTCCTTCCCTTGCGGTTTCATTTCTTTGCTATCCTTTCTTCCCATTCCTGCTGTTCCCTTCCCACGCCTTCTTCCCAGTTCCTATCCTGGCTTCCTATCCTGCTTTCCCTTGCGTCAACCTTTCGTTCCCCTGCCGTCGCCATTCTTCCCTTGCATTGCCTGTGTTTTGGTTTTCCTTGCCCCCCGTCCTGGCCTATCCCGTCGACGCCTTTCTTGTCTCCCTTCCGTCGCCTTGCTTTCCCGTTCCTCCGTCCTGCTTTCCCTCCCTCTGCGTCGCCTTTCATTTCATTCCCTTGCATCGCGTTATTTCCACTTGCGTCTACTCCATTTTTTTTTCGTTCTTGGTTGCTTTCTTCCGGTTCACCTCTTGCTTTCCCGTTCCGTTGCCTTTCTTCCCGTTCCCTTCCTCTGCGTTCCCTTTGCGTCGCGTTTCTCCCTTGCGTCGCATTCCTTCCCGTTTCCTGATTTCCCTTGCGTCCCTTGCTTCCCTTTCTCGCCTTTCTTTCCCTGGCCAATCGCCTTTCTTCCCTTGGTTGGCCGTCTTTTCCCGGTTTCTTCGTCTCCGTGCTTTCCCTTGCCACGCCTTTCTTTCTTCTTTTCTTCCTTCTTTCCATTTCCTCCTGCTTTCCCGTGCGGTCAACCTTCCTACCTGCGGGCGCTTTCGTCCCTTGAATGCCTTTATTTTGTTTCCCCTTCCTCTCCCCTGCTTGCCCGTGCGTCGCCTTTCGTCCCTTGCGTACGCCTTCCTCCCTTTCCCGTGCGGCGCCTTTCTTCTTCCTTCTCTGCTTCCACGTTACTACGTTCCCTTCCGTCGGCTTTCCTTTTGCCTGCCCGTCGCCTTTCTTTCCCTTTTCTTCTTCCCTTTCCTTCCTGCTTTCCTTGCCTCGCCTTTTCTAAACCCTTGCCGTCGCCTTTCTTTCCCATTCCTTCTTTCACCTTTAGGTCTCTTTTTTCCCGTGCTAGCCTTTCTTATGTTCATCTTTCCCCTTGCGCGTCGCCGTCCACCCGTTTCCTTTCCCTCTGCTTTCACTCTTGTGGGTCAGCTTATCTTCTCTTCCGTTCTTCTTCCCTGCGTCGCTTTTTCTTCCTGTTCGCTGGTCCAGTGCGTCGCCCTTTCTTTTCCCATTCCCCTCGGCTTTTTCCCTTTGGCGTCGGGCCTTTTCGAAAACCCTTCTGTCGCATTGTCTTACCATTCCTGCTTTCTCCCTTGCGTCGCCTATCCTTCTACCTTTCTCTTTTTCTTCTCTTGCGTCGCCTTTCTTCCTGCTCCTGCTTTCCCGTGCGTCACCAACTTTCTCTTCTCGTCCTGCTTTCACTGCGTCGACTTTCTAACCCTTGCGTCGCGTGTATTACCCTTGCGGTCGCCATGCTTTCCCATTCCTGCTTTCCCTTGCGTCGCCTTTCCGTTCACTTGCATTGCCTTTCTTCCCTTGTGTCGGATGTCTACACGTTAGGATTTCCAGTGAGTAACTTTCATTCATGGTGCGTCGAAAGTCTTTCTACAGTTAATGCGGCAAAATACGACGCCTTTCTTCCTTGAGTAGACTTTCGTTTCGTTCTTTAGCCGTTCATTGCTATCAATTGCGTCGAATGTCTCACTGAAAGTCGCGGTATTTCCCTTGCGCGCCTTTCTTTCGTCCCTTCCTTCCGGCTTTCCCCGTGCGAACGACCTTTCTTTCTTCCCGTTGCGTCGCCTTTCCTACTTCCCATTCCTGCTTTCCCTTGAGTCGCCTTTCTTCTTCTTCCCTTGCGGCCGCCTTTCTTCCCGTTCCTACTCACTGCAATCACCTTTCTTTTCCTTGCGTCGCTTTTCCTTTCTTCTCGGTCCGCGTTCCCTTGCGTCGCCCTTTTTCTTCCTCTTTTGCTTTCGCCCTTCTTCCCATTCCGCTTTCCCTTGCGTCCATTGAAATCATAGAATCATAGAATCATAGAATCATAGTTTGGGTTGGAGGGGACCTCTGGATGCCATCTGGTCCAATCTCCTGATTAAACAAGGACAACCAAGATCAGGCCGCTCACAGCTCACCTCCAGTTCATTTTAAGTATCTCCAGGGATGGTGTTTCCACCGCTTCCCTGGGCAGGCCATTCCAGTGCCTGACCACTCTTTCAGTGAAGAATTTTTTTCTAATGTCCAGTCTAAACCTTCCCTGCCGCAACTTCAGACCTTTTTCTCTGGTCCTGTCATTATTTGCCTGGGAGAAGAGGCCAAACCCTCTTTTTCCACAACCTCCCTTAGGAGTTGTGAGTGCAATGAGGTCTCCTCCCCTGAGCCTCCCCTACTTCTCCAGGCTAAATAACACCAGCTCCCTCAGCCGCTCCACCTCAATAGGACGTGTGCCCAGGACCCCCACCAGTTTCGTTGCCCTCTCTGGACTCGCTCCTGGGCCTCAATGTCTTTTTTTGGTAGTGAGCAACCCCCACCAAGATGGTCTCCACTACAAGGCCTTCCACCGGATCCTTACCCCGACCACTCCACTCTGTCCATTTTTTTTTTTTACGAAGCCAAGCTCTTCAACATCAAAACAGTTCTTTGATATAAAGGGCCACCCCACCACCTCTCCTTTCTTGCCTATCCTTCCTGAAGAGCCTGTGTCCATTCATCACAGCACTCCAGTCATGGGAGTGCTCCCACCGTGCCTCTGTGATCCCAACAAGATCATAGCCCTACAACTCCGTATGGATCTCTAATTCCTTGTGTTTACTCCCCATGCTGCGTGCATTGGTATAGATCCACTTCAGTCGAGTGTCTGCCTCCCGCCCAGCTTAATCATTGTTATCTTGGGTCATCATCTTTGCAGGGACTGGTTTTGTCCCCTTCCCCTTCATAGCTAAGTTAAAGCTCTTCCTATAAGCCCCGCTAACCTCTTTGCGGCTAGTATTTCGTTGGTGCCCCCGTTAAGGGAAAAAAAAAAATTTAGGCGGGTTCCACAACGGACAACAGGCCCAGGGGCAGGAGGAAAACCGCGCCAATGAATCAAATGGACTTTCTTGCCCTTCATCGCCTTTCTTCCCGTTGCGTCGGCCTTTCTTTGCTTTTCCCATTCCTTCTGCTTTCCGATTGCCTCGCCTTTCTAACCGTGCGTCGCCTTTTTTTTATTTACCATTCCGGCTTCCCGTGTGCGTCGCCTTTCCTGCCCTTGCGTTCCTTCTGCCCTTGTGTAGCCTTTCTTATCGTTCCGTTGCCTTTTCCCTTTTTCACCTTCTTCCTCTTTCCTCATGCTTTCTCTTGCGTCCCTTTCGTTTCCATGCGTCGGCTTTCTTGCGTGCCTGCCTTCCCTTCCGTCGTCTTGTCCTTCGTCTTCCTCATTTTTCCTCCTTCCCATTCCTGCTTTCCCTGCGTCACCTTTCGTTCTTCCCCTGCGTCGCCATCCTTCCTTGCAGCATTTTTTCCCATTCCTGCCTTCACGTGCGGACGCCATTTCTTCCATTCCGTCGCCATTTCTTTCTCCCGTGTTCCCTCTTCCTGCTTTCCCCTGCGTCCCTTTCATCCTTGCAAAAGTCGCGTTATGTTTCCGTGGCCGCTCCTTTCTTCTTTATTTTCTGTCCGGTTCCTGCTTTCCCTTACCGTTGTCCTTTTCTTCTTTCCTCTTCCCGTTCCTGCGTTCCCGTGCGTCGCGTTTCTGGTTCTTCCCTTGCGTCGCATTCCGGTCCCGTTCCTGATTTCCCTTGGCGTCCCCTTGCGTCCCGGGCATAGCCTTCGTCCCTTGCATCGCTTCTTCCCTTGCGTTGCCTTCTTCCCGTTTCTTCTGGCTTTCAACTTGGCACGCCTTTCTTTCTTCCAGTTCCTGCTTGTCCCTTGCGTCAACCTTCCTACCCTGGCGGCGCCTTTCTTCCCTTGCAATCGCCTTTTTTCCCCTCCGTGCTTTCCGCGTGCGTCGCTTTCGTCACCTTGCGTCGCCTTCCTTCCGTGCGTCGCCTTTCTGTTTTTTTTTGTTCCCGTTACCTACGTTCCCTTGCTCGGCTTTCTTCCTTTCGTGCCCGTCGCCTTTGCTTTCTTCCCTTGCCTGCTTGCCCCGTATTCCCTTGACGTCTCCTTTCTTCTGCCCTTGCGTAGCCTTTCTTATTGTTCATTATAGCTTTCCCTTGCGTCGCCTTTCCAACCCGTTCCGCCTCTGCTTTCCCTTGTGGGTCAGCTTGTCTTCTCATATCCGTCTTTCCTTGCGTCCGCGTTTCTTTCTCGTTCCTGCGATCCCTTGCGTCGCCTTTCTTCTTTTGCTTCGCGTTTCTTTTCCCATTCCTAGCTTTCCCTTGCGTCGCCTTAGAAGCATAGAATCATAGAATCATAGAATCACAAGGTTGGGAAACGACCTGATAAGATCATCATTTCCAACCGTCCCTTAACACTGCCACTGGCCTACCACCACTACTAAACAATATCTCCGCAGCTCCTCGTCCAGCCCCCTCTTGAACACTGCCAGAGATGGGGCATCTACAACCTCCCTGGGCAACATCCCATGCTGACCACTCGCTGAGAGAAAAGTTCTTCCTTAAGTCTAACCTACACCTCTTCTGGTACAACTTGCAGCCATTCCCCCGGGTCCGGTGCGTTGCCTGGGAGAAGAGGCCAACCCCTACCTCTCTACAACCTCCTCTTCAGGTAGTTGTAGAGGGCAATGATGTCTCCCCTCAGCCTCTTTTTCTTGAAACTAAACAACCCCAGCTCCCCTTCTCCTCAGTTCCCTCAGCCGCTCCTCAGAGGACTTGTGCTCCAGACCCCACACCATCTTCGTTGCCCTTCTCTGCATGGACTCCTCATGGGCCGCAATGTCTTTTTTTTGTAGTGAGAGACCCCCACCAAGATGTCGCCACTACGCCTTCCCCCTGATCCTTACCCATAAACACTCAACCCTTTCATCACTGTCAAGCTCTAGACAGTCAAAATACTCACTAACATACAGGGTTACCCCAATGCCTCTCCTTCTTTGTCTATCCCTTCTGAAGAGCTTGTAACTTCTATAACAGCACTCCAGTCCATGGGAGTGGTTCCCACCATGTGGTCCCGTAACAGCAAACAAGGTATAATTCGCCTGATTCACAAGCACTCAACTCATCCTTCTTGTTGCCTCATCACTGCGTGCATGGGATAGATTGCAACTTCCAGTCGAGTCGTCTGCCTCCCCCCCAGCTTATCATTGTTATCTTGGGCTCAGCTCTTGCAGGGGCTGGTTTGTCCCCTTCCCCCTGAAAAAGAAAAAAAAAAAATAGCTAGTTTTAAAGCTCTTTCTATAAGCCCCGCTAACGTCTTGCGCTAGTATTATTCGTTGCCCCCTTAAGATAGGCGGGTTCCACAGACGACAACAGGCCAAGGGGCCGAGTAAACCGCGCCATGATCAAAATGCCTTTCTTCCCGTGCATCGCCTTTCTCCCTTGCGTCGCCTTTCTTCGTTCCCCATTCCTCGTTCCCTTGTGCCTCGCCTTTCTACCCTTGCGTCGCCTTTTTTCCATTCCTCATTCCCCTGCTTTCCCCTTGCGTCGCATTTCCGTCCCTTGCGTCTCGCCTACTCCCTTGTGTAAGACCTTTCTTATCGTTCCGTCCTGCTTTCCCTTGTGTCACCTTCCGTCTCGTTCCTCCCGGCTTTCCCTTGCGTAGCTTTCTTTCCCATGCGTCGGCCTTTCTTGCCGTGCCTGCCTTCCCCTTCCCGTCGTCTTTCGTCACGTTTCGCGTTCCCTTTCCCTTGCGTCACCTTTCCTTCCCCTGCGTCGCCATTCTTCCCTTGCAATTTTGCCTTTTTTTCCCCTCCTGGCCCCGTTGACGACGCCTTTCTTTCTTTCTTCCCTTCCGTCGCCTTTCTTTTCTTCCCGTTCCGCCCTATCCTGCTTTTCCCCTAGCGTCGCCTTTCATCCCTTGCTCGCGTTATTATCAACTTTTGCGTCTCCGTTCCTTGCCGGTTTCCTGCTTTCCCTTCTCCGTTGCCGTTTCTTCCGTTCCTGCTTCCTGTACCTGTGCGTCGCGTTTCTTCCCTTGTGCGTCGCATTCCGTCCGTTCCTGATTTCCCTTGCGTCCCCTTGCGTCCCTTGCATCCGCCGTTCTTCCCTTGCATCGCCTTTCTTCCCTTGCGTTGCCGTTTCTTCTTTCCCGTTTCCTTGCTTTCCCCTTGCCGACGCCTTTCTTTCATTTCCTGCCTCTTTCCCTTGCGTCACCTTGCCTACCCGCCGTCGCTTTCTTCCCTTTGCATCGCCTTGTTTTTTTTGCCCCTTCCTTGCTTTGCCCGTGCGTCGCCTTTCTTCCCTTGCCGTCGCCTTCCTTTTCTAGTGCGTCGCCTTTCGTCCGTTACTATTTCCCTTGTTGCGTCGGCTTTCTTCTGCACGTCGCATTTCTTCCCTTGTCATGCTTTCCCTGCGTCTCCTTTCTTCCCGTGCGTACCTTCTTATTGTTTCATGCTTCCCTTGCGTCGGCCTTTCCAACACGTTCCTCCTCTTTCCCTTGTGTCAGCTTTCTTCTCATATCCTTCTTTCCCGTGCGTCGCTTTTTCTTCCGGTTCCGCTTTTCCCGTGCGTCGCCTTTCTTCCCATTGCCTGCTTTCCCTTGCGTCGCCTTTCTACCCTTCGTCGCCTTTCTTACCATTCCTGCTTTCCCTTGCGTCGCCTATCTTCTCTTGCGTCGCCGTGTCTTCCTGCTCCTCGCTTTCCCTTTTCGTCACCTTTTCTTTCCTTCTCCGTTCCTGCTTTCACTTGCCGTCGACGGTCTACCCCTTGACGTCGCCGTTAGTACCCTTTGCGTCCATGCTTACCATTCCTGCCTTTCCCTTGCGTCGCCTTTCTCAATGCATATGCATTGGCCTTTCTGTTTCCCTTGTGTCGGCTTTCTTACCGTTCCGGCCTTTTCCGTTGCTCACTTTTCCTTCTGTGCGTCGCCATCTTCCCTTCCTGCTTTCACCATACGACGCCTTTCTTCCTTGCGGCCGCCATTTCTTCCCGTTTCCTGCTCTCCTTGCGTCGCCGTTCTTCCCGCATCGCGTTATTTCCTTGCGTCGCCGTTTCTTTCTTCTTTCTTTCCCGTTCCTGCTTTCCCCTTGCGACGCCTTTCTTCGTTGCGTCGCCTTTCTTCTTTCCCAATTCCTTGTCCAGTCCTTCCCCTGCTTTCCCTTGAGTCGACTTTCTCATCCTGCGACGCCTTTCTTCCCTTCTCGTCCTTTCGTGCCTGCGGCCGCCTTTCTTCCCCGTCATGGCTTTCCCTTAGCAATCGCCTTGCTTCCTCTTGCGTCGCCTTCCCTTCACTTTTTGACACTTGCGGCGCCTTTCTCTTCCCGTTCAGCTTTCTTCCCTTGCGTTGCCTTTCTTCCCTTGCGTCGCCTACTTCCCGTTTCTTTGCATTCTCTTGATCGCCTTTCTTCCCTTGCTTGCCTTTCTTTCCGTCCCCGCTTTTCCCTTGCGTCGCCTTTCTTCCCTTGCGTCCCTTTTCTTCTCTTGCGTTCCTTTCTTCCCGGGTCGCCTTGCTTCTCTTTCCTGCTTACCTTGCGTCGCCTTGCTTCCCGTTTCGGCTTACCCCTTGCGTCGCATTTTTTTCCCTTGCGTCGCCTTTCTTCCCGTTTAACTTTCCCTTGCGTCGACTTTCTTTTCGTCGCGCCTTTCTTCTCGTTTCCTGCTTTTCCTTGCTCGCCTTTTTCCTTTTCCTACTTTCCTTTCCGCCCTTATTTCCCGTTTTTCGCTTTCTCTTTGCATTGCCCTTTTCTTCCCTTGCGCCGCCTTTCCCTTCCCTTGCGGGCCCTCCTTCTCTTCCTGTTTTCCGTTTGGCGTCGCCTTTCTTCCCATTCCTGCTTTCCCTTCCTCGCCTTTCTTTCTCATTACTGGCTTTCCCTTCCGTCGCCTTTCTTCCCTTGCGAGCCTTTCTTCCCGTTTCCTTTCTTTTCCCTGGCGTCGCCTTGCTTCCTTGCGTGCGTTTTTCCCTTGCGTCGCCTTTCTTATTGGCGGCGCCTTACTTCCCGTTCGTGCTTACCCTTGCATCGCATTTCCTTCCCTTGCGTCGCCTTTTTCCCGTTCAAAAAACTTTTCCCCGGTCGACTTTCTTGTCGTCTCGCCTTTTTTTCTGTTCCTGTTTCCTTACGTCGCCTTTCTTTCGCTTGTAAGCCGTTCTTCCCTTTGCATCCCGCCTTTTTCTTTCCCCTTCCTCCTTTCCCTTGCAAAGCTTTTTTTCTTCCCGTTCCGCTTTCCCTCCGGCGCCTATTTCCCTTTTCTGCTTTCTCTTTTGCGTCACCTTTTCTTCCCTTGTGTCGCCTTTCTTCTCCTCCTTGCTTTCCCCTTGCGTCGCCTTTTTTCCCTTGTGTCGCCTTTCTTCTCATTCCGCTTTCCCTTGCGCGCCTTCCTTCCCTTGCAAGCCTTTCTTCCCTTGGTTTCCCTTTTCTTCCTTGCGTCGCCTTTCTTCCCTTTCCTGCTTTCCCTTTGCGTCGCCTTCCTTCCCTTGCGCGCCTTATTTCCCTTTGTGTCGTCCTTCTTTCCCATTCCTGCTTTCCCTTGCGTCCCTTTTTCTTTCCTTTCCGTCGCCTTCCCTTTCCCGTGCGTCGCCTTCGTTCCCCGTTCCTGCTTTCCGTGCTCCCTATCTTCCCTTGCGCGTTTAAATTCTTCCCGTTCGTGCTTTCTCTTGGGTTCCCGTTTCTTCCCTTGCGTCCCGTTTTTCTTTTCCCGTTACTAATTTCCCTTCGTCATTTTCTTTTCGTGCGTCGGCCTTTCTTCCCGTCAAAGGGGCTTCCCTTGCGTCGACTTTTCTTCCCTTCCATCGCCTTTCTTCCCCTTCCGTCCCCCTTTCTTCCCGTTCCCTGCTTTCCCTTTGCGTCCCGCCTTCCTTTCCCTTGCTCCCTTATTTTTCCGTTGCGTGCCTTTCTTCCCGTTCCCTTTCCCTTTCCCTTCCCCCTCCCTTTTCTTTCCCTTGCGCGCCCTTTCTTCCCTTGCGTAGGCTTTCTTCCCTTGCATCTCCTTTCTTACCGTCCCTCCTTCCCATGCAAAGAGTTTTTTCTTCCCCTTTCCTGCTTACCCTTGCTTCGGCCTTTCTTCTCGTTCCTGCTTTTCCCTTCTACGGCCTTACCCCCTTTCCCCTTTTCCTTTCCCTTGCGTGCCTTTTTCCTTCCCCTTGCTCGCTTTTCTTTCCCTTGCGGCGCCCTTTTTTTCCCGTTCCTGTTTCCCCTAGCATCGCCTTTCTTTCCGTCGGCATCGCCCCTCTTTCTTTCCCTTCCCGCTTTCCCTTGCGTCGCCTTTCCTCCCTGCGTCGCCTTTCTTCTGTTCCTGCTGTCCCCCTAGCATCGCCTTTCTTTTCCGTCGTATCGCCTTTCTTCTTCCCCCTTCCCCCCTTTCCCTTGCGTCGCCCTTTCTTCCCTTGCGTCTCCTTTCTTCCCTTTCTGGCTTTTCCCTTCTCCCTTCTTCTCTTCCGTTGCCCT